>CAIGRP010041391.1:0-11654 GCA_903798385.1 Fraxinus cuspidata
TACCGCTTACAAGGACTAGTATGTTATGAAAACGTGCCTAAATTTTGAAATAACAAAAAAAAAAAAAAAAATGAAAAATGAAAATTATTTTAACAATTAAACCAAGGAAAATTGCATAAATACAGAAGATTTCTCTTATTTTTTTATTTAATTATAAGATGTACATTGCTTGGCCAAAAGAGTGTAACTAGAATGATAGAATCAAATTAGAGTTCAACCTCGAGACTCTTTTTGTTTGTTTACTGATCAAATGCTACACGAAAATACTATTTTTCTAAACCCACAAAAATACTATTTAATGCAAAAGAATATTTGTATTTTTTGCTTGAATTTAAAAGTATATCAAAACAAATTTTTGGGTCCTAGAAGTCCAAGAATTATCTGCAGGAATTGAAAAGAATCAAGTTTTCTATCAAAACCTTTCACCAAACTCTAATCATCAGCGTGTAAATCCTCCATGTTGAAATCAATGAAAATATTAAAAGAAGAAGCATACCTTGATCCATGTGTCTGATTGCTTGAACTAATTATATTCTTCAAATTGATACGTAGTCTCCTTTATGAATTTTCTCTCTGTTGATGGGGATGCAGATATATGAAAAATCACGTTCAATTGGGAACTATGACCCATGAAATAATAACTGAATATGCAGTTATTATCTTTTAGTTATTCTAAATTGGCTCATTCATCAATTTAAAACATTCATTCTGATCTCTAGACTTTATTCCCATGACATTTAATATCCACTAGTCTAAAATTGGCTTTAATAGATCACTTTATTGACTAAACTTCAAAGATAGCATTGCACATTTTAATATATATACATGTGTGGGCCCCACATGTTGGAGTTTTCCAACAATCTCCCACTGGACCATACATGTAATCTTACAAATGTGCACAGTCTTATGAGCTCAAAATTTTGTCATCATTATTAAGGGTATTTCCAAACAATATCGACCAAATATTGACCTTCATTTAGGCCAATCAATATTCGCATAAATAACACATACAAAAATTCCTTCTAATATTCTAAGTTAATTAATTTTCACAAGAGAGGTTTCTTTGGCAATATGTTACTTCAATTGAGTCACTTTCGAATATTATGTTTCCAAATGAGTCTTTTCTACAAAAATTTGAAAAGCAAAACACCAAATTTGCATATATTATTTATCTTGAAACTTTAGGGGCCAAATGGTTAATAACTCAAAATTGTAGGGGTCAAAATTAATTAATTCAAAACTTTAGGGGGCAAAATTTAAAATTTAAAAATTTTAGGGGCCAATTAGAACAAAATCAGAAACTTTGAGGGCTTTAATTACAAAATTCAGAACTTAAATGACCAAAATTAATTAATTTTAAAACTCCAGAGGCTGAATTATAAAACCAATAACCTTAAGGCCTAACTTGAATGAAGTTTAGGGGCTGAAATATAAAAACTCAACCCTAATTTGAAATTACAAGCAAGGACATCAAAACTTCAAATTTGCAACCCAAGCGCCGCCAAGGCCTCTTGTGGCCGGGTTTGCGACCTGAGTGCGGCGGCCCCTCACAGCGTGAAAGATTACAGCAGCGCTTTCACACTGCTGTAAACAGCGGTTGTGATGCCGGTACTATTGCTGGCGTATGGCGCGAGCGTCGGTGGCTGTCACTACATAGATTCACAATTTTTTTTTTTAAAAAAAAACTAAAAATCCTTAATGTCAAATCTGAATTTTGGAAGAAAATCAGGAATATAATACAAAATATCATAATATGAAGGAAGATAAAAATAACCCAAAATTAAGAATTTGCGTAAAATTTTATTTCTCAAAGATTTAACAATAGATATAGCTCTGATACCACTTATAAGAATTGAAAAGAATCAAGTTTTCTATCAAAACCTTTCACCAAACCCTAATCATAAGCATGTAAATCCTTCATGTTGAAATCAATGAGAATATTAAAAGCGGAAGCATACCTTGATCCATGTATCTGATTGCTTGAACTGGTTATAATCTTTCAATTGATACGTAGTCTCCTTTATGAATTTTTTCTCTGTTGATGGGGGATGCAGAGATATGAAAAATTACATTCAATTGGGAACCATGACTTATAAAATAATAACTAAATATGCAGTTATTCTAAATTGGTCCCTTCATCAATTTAAAACAACAATTCTGATCTCTAGACTTTATTCCCATGACATTTAATATCCACTAGTCCAAAATTGGCTTTAATAGATCACTTTATTGACTAAACTTCAAAGATATCATTACACATTTTAATATATATACATGTGTGGCCCTTACATGTTGGAATTTTCCCACATTATCTTGCAAAGTTTATCGAGAAAAATAGCAATTAATGTTTCGATATTTAAATAAATGATCCTGATTAAAATAGCTGTAAAGGATCACAACCAGTAGGTAAGATAACAATTTTAAACGAAAGCAAAGCAAGGACTAGAAACGAAAACGAACGGATATCTAATTTATTAATTTCTTTATTTGTCATTGCTTGAAAATGTGATATCAACGACGATTTTTTTCTTTGTTGATGCCAAAATTTTGCCGACTATGGCTGATTTTCCATCGTTCTTTCTCTATTTTCTAGTAACTTGTCACTTTAACGTGCTAGATAAACATATCAAAAAGGTGATATCATTGTGTTTCATGGTACAAGACTTCTTACTTACAAACATATTTAGACGTAATTTGTTATAAATTGTGAAGTAGGAAGAACGTTTGGCACATTATCCTGCTTGTACGATGTGATTGATATTAATAACTTCATTTGGAAATTTTGATTTCTAAATTTCATAGAATGCTATAGGTCAAGTTTTATTATCGATGAATTTGAGGCTGGTTACATAATTTATTTTTTAAAATTTTCAATTTAGCGTTGGATATAGTGACAGGAAAAATAAAATCAAATTTAAAAGTAAATCAGACAAGAACCTCCATTTTTTTTTTGTGCCAAAAATACAAAAATATTATTGGGATCATGATTTTGTGATAGGATTATCATACATACTTTACAATTCAATTTAGAAAAGAGAATTTTGTTGAAGTTAAAAACTACTAAATCAACCAATTCTTTTATCAAGTATTATATTATACACCCATATTATATTTTCTTGACACTATTGTTAATGAATTTTGACAAAATGAGTGAAAACACATCTAAGTCTATTATTTATTTTCGTGATGTGTAAGGAGTTGATTATTTTTTGAATAACTAAAATATTGATTAAAGAAGTAAACTTGTTTAAATGTGAATTGCTTATTTTATAATATTTTAATAAGTTATTTTGAAGTAATAGTCTATATTTTTGGTATATTGATATCAACTTTAGAGTAAGCTAATAATGTTCTAAATAAGTATTTAGGTAAACTTTACTTTTGGCATATTGTATTGAACCGTACTCAATGTATATTTTGTTTAGCCTAACTTTGAAAAATATGATTATTTATGGGTTTATGTACATAATCTTTTTAACTTTAATAATCTTAAGTTTAATAAAATACATGCTGGTAAATAGATATAAAAATAAATAAAAAAACTAAAATGACATTTATGACGGCCCATTTAATATGTGCCGTGAAAAGAGACATATTTATGGCGTGCATATGGAAGCCGTAAGAAATTTAGTTAACGGCCTGCATATGAAAATAGTAATAAATTATTTAATAGAGAAATTCAATGTATGTCGTAAAAAGAGACATCTATTTTACTTCTTGCATATGAATGTTGTGATAAAGCTAGTTAACAACGGCATTCAATGTATCCAATGCAATATTGCAATATTGCATGCCGTAAAAACAAATTATGTTGTAGCGTAACTTTATTTTTATTTTTTTAATAAAGAAATGGTTCGAAATATAGTAAATTTTCCCATTGTAATTTGCTACCGAAGGGCTTAATTATTCCCAATTGAACTAAACAATTTCAAGCATGTATGTATCCAAATGACAAAACACTGAAGGCTTCAATTTCAAGATTTTTTTGAGTAAAGCCAGCATGTGTTTAACTTATATGGGAAACCAAACAATTTTATCTCATCTTTGTCACCAACCTCAATCTATTTCTCTGTAATCTTGACCAAAAATTAACAACCAGGCACATGTAACTCAATATGTTATTTGGTACTTGTTTGATGTTTAGATCAACATGTTTTTTTAGAATTCTATTATTGAACTTGTTGTTTTGTAACCCAAATTTAATATGATTTGGTGTTTGGTTGAATAGAAAAAATCTAAGGAGTTTTGATTTTTCGGAATATTATGTTTTCTTCTTCATCTGGAACACCAAGAAGAGACTCCTATATATATTCTACATTGTTGTATCTCTATATACACATTCAACAATATCTTGAGAGTTAGAGAACTTATATTTCAATTAAGTATTGAGATTTTGATAATGTAAACACAATCATTATTGGCTATAGTAAGATTCTCATCTTCTTTTTGTGATTTTTTTTCCCATATTGGGTTCTCATATAAATTTTGGTATTCTTTTTAGTTCTTGTTTTTTTTTTTCATTATT
The DNA here is from genome assembly GCA_903798385.1 of Fraxinus cuspidata. Classification (NCBI taxonomy): domain Eukaryota; kingdom Viridiplantae; phylum Streptophyta; class Magnoliopsida; order Lamiales; family Oleaceae; genus Fraxinus; species Fraxinus cuspidata. The sequence goes on from CAIGRP010041391.1 coordinate 4,526, forward strand.
ACTATTATTTTACGATCAATTCATAACAAGTGGTATCAGAGCAATGTTGATTTTTGTATAGCCTCAATGAAATATGATATTCTATTATTGGATTGTAATATGAGATTTACTCTATGATAAGTGAAGATGCGATCGGTTCTCACGAAATGGAGAGGAAGCCTTGCTTGGCTTTGATAAGATGCTTTTAACTTGGACGCAGGATGAAAAATAACGTAGGGATCAGAAAGCCCAATTTCAAATTCAGCTACATCTTTTAAATCAAAATCTTCAGGATATTTAAACGAGAAAAGTGCAGTTGTGTTGTGATTGAAGTTGGAGCTACTTTGTATGACAAAAAACTTGACAAACAAGTTACACTTCAAATAGCGCATGTATTCTCATCGATTGTCCAAAGGTGCATCATTGGATGATCACTTAACTATGTTTAAAGAATTTGTGACCGATTTGGAGACATTGAAAGTTAAGTATGATGAAGAGGACTTGGCTTTGATGTTGTTGTGTTTGTTGCTGCCATCATATGTGAATTTTAGAAATACTATTCTCTATAGTCGGGATACTCTTACTGTGGAAGATGTTTGTGATGCTTTACTATTTAAGGTAAAGACGAGACATTTTATTGGAGGATCTAGGAGTTAGGCTGAAGGCTTGGTTGTTCGTGGAAGAAATCAAGATATAAATTTTAGTAGAAATATGAGGGGTAGATCGAAATCTAGACATGTAGAGAAAACATGTTACTTTTGTTAGAAGAAGATGGCATATTAGAGCTGATTGCTATGCTTTGAAAAATAGAAACAAGTCTGCTGGTGTTACTGATAAAGGAAAGAACCTATAAACACAGTGAATGCTAATGTTGTAGAAGATTAACAAAGTAAAAGAGAGCTTCTTATGATTTTTGACATGGGTTCCAAGCCTTGTGAGGAATGAGTTCATGATTCGGCATGTACTTTCCATATGTGTCCCAATAGGGATTGGTTTACAACATATGAATAATGTGTAGTGATTATGGGAAACAATATGCCTTGCAAAATTGTCGGAGTTGGTACAGTCCGGATTAGAACGTCCAATTGGGTTATTAGAACACTTACATATGTAAGGCACGTTCCAAAATTGAAGCAGAATCTCATCTTTAAATGCACTTGACTCAAAGGTTTATAAATACATTGGTAAATGTAGGGTTGCTCTTGTTGTCTTGAAGAGAAATAAAAGCCCACATAGTTGTATATTTTGCAGGGTTCTACATTAATAGGGGATGCAACAGTTTCAACTTCTTCTTTAACAAATGGAGAAATTACAAAATTTTGGCATATGCGGCTATGGCATATGAATGAGAATGGTTTGACATAGTTGAGTAGGAAGGAACTTTTTGATGGGCAGAAGACCAGTAAAATAACTTTTTGTGAACATTGTATCTTTGAAAAATAGAAAAGAGTCAGATTCACTAAAGTAAAACACAACGCGAAGGTAATATACCAGAGTATATCCATGCAGATCTTTGAGGGATCAGCATGATACCTTCAAAATGAGGTGCTTATTACTTGTTGACAATGGTTGATGATTGAAAACAATTAAGAAAGTTTGGGTATTTTTCTTAAAGTAGAAGAGTGATGTGTTTGGAACATTCAAGGAGTGGAAACCAATAATAGAAAAGCAGACTGAAAAGTAGGTAAAACGTTTACGTACAAATAAGGGTTGTAGTTTTGTTTAGATGAATTCAATAGCTTCTGCAAGGTTGAAGACATCTTGAGGCATTTGATAGTGCCCGGAACTCCTCATCAGAATGGTATAGAAAAATGGAAAAATAAAACTTTGATTGAAAATATTCGTTGTATGCTTTCTAATTCTGTGTTGTCTAAAAATTTTTGGACCGAACCTGTTACTACAACTTGTTTTCCGATTAATCGCTTACCCTCAGCTGCCATTGAGAAAAAGACACCGAAAGATGTATGGTTTGGTAAACCTTATTGTTATTTTGATATGAAAATTTTTGGGTGTCCGCTTATGCTCAAGTAGATAATGGGAAGTTGAAGTCTAAGTCTAGAAAGTGAATCTTTCTTGGATATAAATCAGATGTAAGGGATATAAATTATGGTGTTCTGAGATAAGAAAGGTGGTGGTTAGTAGAGATGTAGTATTTGATGAACTTGTTAAAGTTTACGATTCACCTCATGGGGATTCAGATACAATTGAAGAATAAAATCATTCGACTCAGGTGGAGCTGGAAATTGGTCCAGGGGGACAATCATAGGTTTCAGTACAATCTACTACAGATCATTTTAATTCAAAGCTGACATACAATAATACTTTTCCTACACCGTCAATTGTTAAGGATAGACCCCACAAATAAATTAGACCTCTATAGAAGTATAAAGAAGCAGATCTGGTAGCTTATGCATTAAGTGTGGCTGACAGTATTGATTCCATCGAGGAGCCTGCTACATATTCAGTTGCAGTGATTTTAGCAAATAGTTGATTGATATGTAGGAGGATATGTAGTCATTGAATAAAAATAATAGTTGGGATTTGGTGAATTTACCTAAGGATAAAAATGTTGTTCGCTGCAAGTAGGTATTCAAAAAAAAAAAAAGGTACATCAGTGATTGAAGATATAAGGTCAGGTTGGTAGCAAAGGGCTATAGTCAAATTTCAGGTGTTGACTTCACATGTCTTCTCACCAGTTGTAAAACATAGCTTTATCCGAGTTTTAATTTGAGTGGTGGCCAAGAATGACTTGGAGTTTGAGCAGATAGATGTCAAAACAATATTCTTACATGGAAAACTTCTGGAGAGCATTTACATGCAACAACCAGATGGTTCATAGTTTCTGAAAAGGAAGACTGTGTGTTCGCTGAAGAAGTCCTTGTATAGACTGAAGCAGTCACTGAGGCAATGGTAAAAAATGTTCAATTCATTCATGACTACTTATAGTTTTATTAGAAGTAATTATAATAGTTGTGTGCAGCTTAGAAATGAAGATGGTGGATTGATTACATATTTGTTGTTATATGTTGATGATATGCTCATAGCAGCCAATGACAAAATAGATGTTAGGAAGGTGAAATCTCAACTTAGTAAGGAGTTTGACATGAAAGATTTGGGTGCAGTAAAAAAGATTCTTGATATAAAAATCTTAAAGGATAATAAGGCTAGCAGATTATATTTGAGTCAGAAGGGGTACATTGATAATGTGCTTTAAATGTTCAATAAGCTGAATGCTAAGGTTGTCATACTCATTTCGCTGCCCATTTTAAATTATCAACTAACTTATGTCATCCGATGAAAACAATGATTATATCTCCCGAGTTCCATATGCGATTTATTCGCTTATGTACAATATGGTTTGTACAAGACCATATTTAGCTCATGCAGTCAGTCTAGTTAGTATATACATGATAAATCCTGATAAGGAATATTGGAAAGTAGTGCAGTGGATATTCAAATACTTGAGGGGCTCTTCTAATGCTTTTTTCATTTTGGTAGATATTCAGATTGGGTCATTGAGTATGTAAATTCAAATTTACAGGGGATCTTGATAAAATAAAATCACTTACAGGGTCTGTGTTTACTCTTGGAGATTGTGCTATCAGCTGGAAAGTTACTTTGCAAAATACAATAGCTTTGTTTACAACAGAGACAGAGTACATGACCATTATAGATGTATGTAAGAAGACTATATGGTTGAGAAAATTGATTGGTGAAATCCGTGAAGACTTGTAGATTTCTACAAAATTCCAGATAAATTTGCTACTTTCTTGACTAAGGATCGGATGTTTCACGAAAAGACTAAACACATTCATGCGAGGTATCATTTTGTGCGTGATGTGATTGCTCGTGAAGATATTGTAGTGAGCAAGGTGATACCAAGGATAATCATCTGATATGATGACAAAACTACTTCCAATTACTAAGTTTAAATATTGCTTAAGCATTGCTTGAACTTAGTATGTATTTGTCATTGATTTAGCTTATTGGGGCTTATTAAGCAACTTAGTATGTATTTGTCATTGATTTAGCTTATTGGGGCTTATTTGGAAGATGATGAGTGATGTTTACTTGGAGATTCGTTTTTGAATTCCTCGAATTGAAATTTAATTCAAGGTGGAGATTTGTTGTGGTGTGACCTAAATTTCATGTGATTTGATGGTTGGTTAAATACAAGAAATCTAAGGAGTTTTGGTTTTGGGAGTCATAATTAATAGAGATGAAATTTCATAAAGAATTGAGAGTTTGGCTTGAAATGGACTTCCTGAAAGCATAATTACTAAAGTGGGTGCCGCGGCCGTAACAAGAAGAGGGCCGCGCCTTAGCTGTGAAAAACGTCACGGTGCCAGCTTGGTGGCGTCCAGGCACTACTATGACAGGTTTTATCCCAATTTTTCAGGATTTTATGTTTTCTTCTTCATCTAGAATTCCAAAAAGAGGCTCCTACATATATATTCCACATTGTTGTATCTCCATATACACATTCAACGATATCTTGACTCTTGAGAGTTAGAGAGCTTAGATTTCAATTGATAGTATTGAGATGTTAATATTATAAACACATTCATTATTGAAATTCTCATCTTCTTCTTGTGGATTTTTCCCATCTTAGATTTCCATATAAATCTTGATTTTCTTATTTGTTTTTCGTTCTTTCATTATTGTCATTATTTTGTGATCAATTCTTAACTGAACTATTTCATCTAAACTAACAAGTCGCCACCTCACAAACAATAGTGTTAAATTAAAATTTCTTAACTATATCTTGGACTTGCTTAATATGCAAATTAACTACCATAATAGGGGGGATTCAATTTCCAGTAATCACGGAGGAGCTGGTGACACTACTAATTTTAGTACTATAAAAACTCCATTTCACTTATTTCTTTCCCACATCCCTCCCACCCATTAACAGAGAAATAGTGGCGTATGGAATTATTGCCTCCAATTCCGTTTCTGTTGCTGATATTTTGCTTCCTAATTCCATCCCTGATTGCCTCTTCAGTATTAGACCCTGAATTCGTAGTACAAGAAGTGCATAAGTATATAAATTTGTTAGTTAATAAAACAGTTGTACTGTTTCATTAATTTCTCAGTAGTGTGTGATATTAATGCAGGAAGCTCGATGTCTCAAGAAGGAAACTGGGATTTCTTTCATGCAACACTGGTAATCCCATCGATGATTGCTGGCGGTGCGACCCTCATTGGGAGGCTCACCGCCAGAAGCTAGCATATTGCGCTATTGGATTTGGTAAAAATGCCATTGGTGGCAGAGATGGTGACATTTATGTGGTAACAGATTCTAACGATGATGACCCTGTTAATCCTAAACCGGGTACTCTTCGGCACGCTGTCATCAAAGATGAGCCATTGTGGATCATATTCGCTAGAAACATGGTAATGATGAATCACCTTATCTAAAACTTTAAAATATTAGAAAGACAACAAAATTATCATTTTGAATCACATCTTTATTACGCCATCAAGATTCTTTTTTCATTAAAGCTTCACTTGTACCCAAATTTATAAACAGGTGTTGGTAACTTGAACTCGACTTTTGCCTGTTTTGATACCACATGTTGTGCATTGAACAGGTAATCCAATTGAAGGAAGAACTGATAATGAACTCCTTCAAGACTATTGATGGAAGGGGGGTTAGTGTTCATATTGCTGGTGGTCCATGCATTACAATACAATATGTGACTAATATTATAATTCATGGGATTTACATACATGAATGTAAGCAAGGGGGGAATGCTATGGTGAGGAACTCCCCACATCACTACGGGTGGAGGACTATATCGGACGGTGACGGCGTGTCAATCTTTGGTGGGAGCCACGTGTGGGTGGACCATTGCTCCTTGTGGAATTGCACTGATGGGCTGATTGATGCCATTAAAGGATCAACAGCTATTACCATTTCAAACAATTTTATGACACAACATGATAAGGTTATGCTTTTGGGACATAATGATTCTTATGTCCAAGACAAGAACATGCAAGTTACAATTGCTTTTAATCACTTCGGAGAAGGGCTTGTCCAAAGAATGCCAAGGTAAATTAAGCTAGAAAGTTTAGGCTAAACAATAATAAGGTGTCTCTAATTTGGTTGACGTCGAAATTTAGACAGACTCTTTGATCAATACGAGTTAAATTTTTTGTTGAATCTATCCTAACAAGCCTATACACTCAGCAAATTTTGGAATCCTCAGCCTTTAATTTAAAAGGAAAGTACAATGACCAAAAACAATCCTCCGATAATTAAAAGTTAGGTTTTACTTTTGATATCAGAGTGTTCAGTTACTGAATCCTCGTTTGATCTAGTGGCCGAGCAGTTTAACATTTATGAATGAATGGGCTTGTTGGAATAGATTCAAAAGCATATTTGGTTCGTTCTTGTGACCAAGGAGCCTACTTAGAATTCCTATTTCCGAAAGCATGTTTAATACATTGCACTAAACACGACATGACAGGATTAAGAATGAAAATCGATGATAGAAATTTGAATTGTTATTTTAGCTTGTTTATAATTCAACGTATCAATATCGGTGTAAAACTATAAATTGTTTTAAAATTGTATTTTTTGTTGGCATGTAGATGCAGACATGGTTACTTCCACGTGGTAAACAATGACTACACACGATGGAAAATGTATGCCATTGGAGGGAGTGCTGCGCCCACCATTAATAGCCAAGGCAACAGATTTCTTGCCCCAGATAACAGATTTAGCAAAGAGGTCACAAACTATTATAAACCTTTCTTTATGCCTTATCTAAAAGTTTGAGTGCCGCCAGAGGGACGTCACATGTTTATTATTTCAAATTTTATCTTCAACACGTCGTCGATTCCACATGCATACGGAATCCATTTTTTGATGAAAGGTTTAGTACTTGTACAATTTTTTTAAAGGAGTGGTGACGAGAGACTTGACTCTAATATCATGTTAACCATCTTGTCTTTAACAAATCATATATTTTGAATCCATGCAGGTGACAAACCATGACAATGCACCAAAAAGTGAATGGAAGAATTGGAATTGGAGATCAGAAGGGGACCTAATGTTAAATGGTGCATATTTTAGGCCTTCCGGTGCCAGAGCCTCGTCGAGTTATGCCAAGGCTTCAAGCTTAAGCGCCAAGCCATCTTCACT
>CAIGRP010041399.1:0-10591 GCA_903798385.1 Fraxinus cuspidata
ATTGGGGGGTAATTGTTGACACATATAAATGAGGCTCAATTAAATGGTCCAAAGATGGAAGCCCAATTAGGAAATTCGAATGATTGGCCCAAATGAGACCATGTAAAGCCCAAGACAGTACCCGGGACAAAATCATATAGCGGGGGCCCAATATCGCCCAAGCCAGTAAGTCGCCCAAGGTCTAGACGAGCATTATTGCCCAAGCCTGCAGAATACCCAAGATCCGAACGAGCATAGCGCCTTTATTATTTAAAGCAACGGTTATTGAAACAGTTCATTCCACGACCCAAGGACCTCAATCATGAAGCGGTTAAGTGATAGAATTAATAGCAGTAGTTAAGGGCGGTTTTTGACAAATCACCCATTATGGAAGAAGTGGATAGTTACAGGACGATGAGCATCAGTTATAACAAATCATCTATCATGGAAAAAGTGGGTGGTTACTGGGCGACAAGCGGTTTCTCAAATGGTGTCACAAGGAAAAACTGTCGAAGGAGTATAAAAGGAAAAAGTGAACATAGAAGAAGAGAGACCAACTCTCAAACAGAGAATTATGTAATTTCGTTCATTATCTTTTTTATCGCCGATTACTTTATAAGTTCAGTGTGTTTGTGCCCCTTGGAGGCATTTCGCTTCTTGTAAATTATGATCTTCGTAAATAAAGCACCTCTCGTTGGGACTTTGTCTCGAGAGGTTGTTGTTTCTTACACAATCGTCTGAACTTTCTTCTAATTGTTAGTGATGCCTGATTTTCCGCGCGAAACAATATATAAGGAAAAAAATCTTTCTTTAACCATTTTTCATCTTTGATTAATTATGGTATTGGGTTTTTGAGTCGCAGCACTGTATTTTGATTTGCTGATTTTAAGGAACTCGATTTATTATTTGTTTCTGATGCAGTTCTGTTTTATATTCAATGTATTTTCTTGAAAGCCCATAAATTATTTTTTGTTGTTTTGTGCATGTATGTTAGGATAATGCAGTTTTTCTTGCAGAACCATTGATTGTGTAGTTTTCTTGTTTTTTGTGCATGATACAGGTTGGTGTTGTCTGCATCTTTTGATGACTGCATAAAATTTGATAAAAGTGATGTAAATTGAGAACAAAATAGGATTGAAACTGCTGCTATAAATGAGAAAAACATATTTATAATTAAAAAGGTAATATGTAAATGCAATGGTGACAACTACATTGAAAAAGATTGTGTCTCCTTGTTGGAAGCCCTCGTTTGAGGATGACGGAGATAATAGCTGAAATAGAGGGGGTGACCCGAGTGGACGGGTGGAGGGGGTGTTGTGGTACAAAGATTCAGGACATCATCATGTCAATGGGGAATTTTCGATAGCATAGTTCAAGCCAATAACATATTGGAAGATCAGAGCCAACTGGAGTCGGGGCCAATGAGCTCCATCGAGTCTGGTCCTCACGGGACATTTGTGGGAATTTATGATGGGCATGCAGGTCCTGAAGCATCTATATTTATCAGGAATCGACTTTTCCAAAATATCAAGTGTGTGTTTCTTCTCCTTGCTGGATGATTTATTTCTTGTACTAATTTCAACTAATTAATGTACGTTTATAGATTTCGACAATGATAATTGTATGGTTGTTTTGGCATTTTAGATTTGTGTATGGTTTGTGTTGCAAGATGATATACTCTTGTCCAGAATAGAATGTAATTAAATCTCTATTTCCATTTCAACTGTAGGAGTGCCATGGTCATTTCTTTTAGTAGCATTGCATTATGGTACTTCTGCTTATCTCCTACTTTAGGACAATTGCATCTTATTCCACATGCTATTCCAGTGAGCAGTTAATTTTAATGGGACTATGGTAGAACATAACATTTATATAAGTGATAATATGTGGTCAAACTTTGATGAAAAAGAACGGATATTTGAGAAAACCGTTAACCGAAAGATTGCTTCTGATAATTGTAAGAACTTCTAAAGATTCCTTCGTAACATTAATTTGTAACATATCTTTTGTAAACGACAAATTGCATCTAATATACTGTTTTGGACAAGTTGGGATAGAATATCAGACTCTGAGTTAGCATTAATTATACCAGTCTATGAGGGAAAGCTGCATAATTTCCATACAAATCATATATGTTCTTTTCACATTATACTTAACTTTAGGAAGTACACAAATATTTACTGAGGCAGTTCATTATGTATTGATGGACCATCTAAGTTAATGTCTCATTAATCGGTGTGGTATACCTTCTGATAATTGTAGGCTTACTTCACCATTCTAATTTATTCTCTATCATATAAATTTGATACTAGTATATTTTATTTTTCTCTTGCTTTTTTTCTAATGAAAGCCGAAAGATAAATGAGGAAGGGTCGTATAAGATTTGAGTTACTATAGAAGATCATAGTGTTTCTAAAAGGTGATTGTTTCAGGTATCTAGATTCGACTAATTACAAGGAAGTACGAACTGAAGAAGACTTAATGCATATTGGATAACATGCAGAGTGCGATAGGAATTCAATGTGATACACATATTCTATTAGGATTTAAAAAGGAGAGTTCTACAGATTGTGGTTAGACAGCAACGCTTTATGGTTCTGAGTGTCAGGCTGATATATCCGAATTTTATGTAGTTGGAAAATAAGGAGTATGAGTCTCTGCTATTTACTTTATTATTGCACTTCGAAGGTCCACAAAGTCACGGATTCAGGTCCCTACACACAGCAATTAGAAACACAGAGAGTAAGAACAAGCACTCAGGGGAGAGCGAAGAACTGAGGAAGTGATGGGCAACCTTATCATATATGTACCAGGCTCTCAACAGTACTGCAACAAATGGATTGGTCCTTCTCTTGTTCATTCACGAGTTGACCAAGACCCTGTTAGTTGGAGAAGCAAGAGCGGATTTGGGGCTTAAAAAAACACGTCCTGTCAAAGCCTCAGCCAAGCCAATATTTTTTCTTTCAGGGTTGGCAAGGCTGTCACAAATGAATTATAGTGGAGGGTGCATCGCATACTTTTCCGCAGTGGGCCTTGTAGATCTTACAATGGGGGTGGTGAAGGAAGGGCCCCAATTGGTAGAAAATAGCAATAACCTCTTGGAGTTACCCTACACTTGGTATTTCAACAATTTGATGTTGAACTTCTTTAATCTGTTGTAAGGCTAGGAGAATGTAGAAGGTGCTGATGAATGGCAGAAGTAAGATGAAAGCAAAAATGAAGTTATTAAGATGGGTGTACTATCGTACAAAAATGGACAAGACAAGAAATGATAATATACGCCAACAAATGGAAATGGCACCAATTGAGGATATGTTTAGGTAAGGGTATGCAAGTGGTTGAGGCATGTTTTGCAAAACAACGTCCCCATTCATAAAAGCAGCACGATTTTGGTAAATCGTGTTCAAAGAGAGTGGTATACTAAAATTAACATTGGTGATTGGCTTGTTGTAGTTGTTAAGGATTAGTTGCTTTAGATCTTCTAATGGATCTAGCAATGAACTAAGCTGAATGGTGAAGAAGGATTCATGAAGCTAACCCCAAATTTATTGAAATAAGGCTTAGTTTGATGTTGTTCTATTGTGAATAGGGAACTGTTCATCTAGAGCAGTGTATGAGTTGAATCAAAAAATTAGGATCATCCTTTTATCTTTACTGAGGAAACATCATTCGTAACAAATTAATGTCCCCAGGAACAATTTTGTACATGTATTTCATGATAATTTTGAGAAATCTGTAAGTTACAGTAATTTGCCTTGAGACAGATTAGAATGACTCAATTGGATAGCTGGTCACTATGGGTCAAATGTTTACTGTTTGAAGCAATTGACATTAATACTACTTCTCAGAGGGAAAAGGAAAAATAAACAGATTTCCATTACCCACCCGGCCCAGACCAAACACTTCGACTGCTTAACAATAATAGGATTGCTGACTTTGGTACACTCCGATATCAGCTGAAACCAGTTGGTTAGTATTCGATGGTTGGTGAACTTAGTTGAGTATAGTGTGATGCTATTGGTGTCCAGACCAAGAACATGATATTGATTAAGCTGAAACTCGTGTTTTTTCATATGATTATACTTGAATACTTAAAAGGAAAGGGACAACAAAAAGGGTCTTGTAATTAACTAGTAGTAGGTCTGTTAAAATTAAGGACTCGTATGGATTTACTGTAGTTTATGCATAGTGTTTACATTGTGTAAACCATCTTTCCAGCGTGGCTGCCTGACTTGACCAGCCCCACACACACGACTCCCCTTCTGCACGTGCTGCTATAATTATTCTTTTTCTTTTTTGCATTAATTTACTGCATAAGCTTGCACTATTTTCCTTGTTTATCTATTTAAAGGAAACTTGCAATAATTTTTACAGATTAAAAAAATGTTTGGACAAGTTAAAAAGTTTGTTAAGCCCGTCGTGAAAACCTTTGACGAAAGATATTTGAGAAACCATTTGAACTCTTAATGCTTACAAAATTGCTATATTTTGAACATATTAACCCTCCATAAGAGGTTGACATCGTGTATATTGATCTGGTTCTTCGATCGGTTCTTTAGATTGTAGAATTATTTAGCCCTTATTTGACAACCATTATCCAAAAACTCATTAGGATTGTATCCAAAACAACAAAATCTTAAGAGACACGAAAGTTTAGGGTTGTACTCAATTGAATACTTGCATGAACTAGATATATAGAATAAATATAGAGGTGCAAACTATTAGGATTGTATCCAAAACAACAAAATCTTGTTCTCAATAAATTTGTTGTGGGGTACAGAATCCTTTTTTGCCACTCTGGTCTGTTGCAAAATATACTGAAAGTCCAAATCAATAACAGCCTCATTTGGTCTGTGCAAAATATGTCCCAGCTACTTTATCTTGTCCTAATTTTGTTTTTGGACTCTAATTTGATTAGTCGCATTTCCTTCCACAGACCAGTCCTTTCGATAAAAGGAGGTATTCCTGGAGATGCCAATACCTAGTATAGCAGGCCTTCACGTCACCTGCCACATTAATTTCAATTGGTTTATTTTTGTTTTAACATTTTCATCAAAGGGAATAGAAAAATGTATATAGTCGCTTCACGAATCTCACCGCCACTCGATAATGTTAATGTTTATGCCAGCCAGGAAGATGCATGGAGAACACCGGGTTGAAATTTTCAGCTGATTGGCATATGAACCAGGGGAATTGATGAGGAATACAGTGACACTGATTTATTGTTCAGTGGATATAGTTTGAAAAAATCAAGATTTTGCTCTATATCCAGTTCCAGATTCTTTATGTATTTTGTCTAGATAATTTGAAGAGTTATGCTACAGTGAAATAAGCAATGACGGAGGAACACTTGTTAATACTTCGACATATATTTGTAGCATTTTTTCTTTTCCCCATTTTGGTTTCTACTAGATGTTGGAGCTTTTATGATATAAAATTATGTGAAATGGCACTCTCTTTGAGTTTCTGTTTCTGCAAGAATCATATCTGATGGCACAATAACTGACAGGAAGTCACCATGCCAACTGCCCGAAAATCTGGCAGTCATTCAGCGCTACACGAGTTATGAGTTTGATAAATTGGATTAAACACGAAGATAAAGAAATTAAAATTTTATTTGTATGCTATACTGAGTGCTACACATGAAATGTCTTTTATAAGTTGAAAATAAGATGGTCAATATTGAAAATAATAATTCTTGGGAAGAAAAGCATACACAGACAGTGGTATCAAGCTCATCTCAGTTAAGTTGGTAAGGTTGATTAGACAGCATCTTATGGCTTCTAGTACATGATGACAAACCATTTTTCAATACAAAATAAAGAACACAAACATTCATTCTCAATCATTTGATACAGAGCACCAAACAAACAATAAAACGCTATGAAATCGTGACATCAATAATATAAAATAATTGTAGGGTGTATTCAGCTTTTGTTTTTACATTTTCCAAGATTAATAACTAGTCCGTCTAGCATTGATTGTAAAATAAATGTTCCACTGAATAATCAAACTAACGTGAAATTAGATCGACGAGCTACCACCAACTGCTGTTAAGAATCACCAATCTCATTTGGCCGAATAAGTAAAACAAAGTTGCATCAGAAAATAGCTCAATACGTGGACAGTTTATGATATCTTTTAGTAGTACATAACACAAGAAACCGCAGAAGATCCAAGAAAGCAGCAATCTCTTGTTCATGTCGATGAAGAAATCCTCTTTGACCAGCCAAAAAAGTGCTCCATGGACAATTTTTTAACTTCAAGTAGTAAGAATACAGATGAAGGTCAAGATTTCTATCTCAGCAATACTTTCCATATCTTTCTCATATATACGTATAGCGACCACAAAGCGAGCCATGCTGAAATATATAGTAGTATGACCCCAAAAGCTACAAGAGATCCCGTCCCTACAAGACTGCACAGACACAGAGAGGAGAAAGGACAGACAATAGTCACACGCTTCAGAGGATGAATCAAACAAACTTCTAAATTCAACTTAAAGTTCACTCAAACTCATCAGTAACGATATCTCGTAGAAATGAAGAAAAGTAAACCTGCTATCTCTGGCAGCTAGAATGATGGTTAATGAAGTCATCTGAGTGGCTGTTTTCCACTTTCCCAAATTATTTACAGCAACAGCCTGGAAACAAAAAGAAAAAAACATTTGATTACCAAACAAAGAGTACGAATTAACCAACAACTATAATTGTATTATAATAGGAGGTTGGCATCTAAACCTCTAAAAGCTTTTTGTCCTGAGAAGCAGCCCATTCCCTGACTGCAGACATAGTTATCTACATTTAAAGGTACCTTGGTTACTCAAAGGCAGTTAAAACCAATTAAACCAAAATATGCAACAGTGAGAATGAAGAACATTTTGAAGGAGATCATAAAATTGCACGTCAGTGGAGGAACCCCCTAAATATTCTTACAATGTATTTCATACTAAAATCAAAGATAGATTGACACTATATTTATACATGCAAAAATATCTATCAGCTAGCTGCTCTTGCTCGAGCCGGATGATAAAAGATTATCATGTCTGGTTCCTCCCGGGGATGGATCTATAAGAATTCACCTATCCCAATAACCGAAAAAAAAAAAAAAACCCGATTTGAATAATCCTGTATTAAGATCTAAATTGGATTCGTTGCAGCTGAAAGCTAGAGAGTTGGTAACATTCATTGGGTTAAAATTGGACATTCAGTGGCCTCCCCAGTATTTCAGATCTACCTATTAACAAGCATAACTAAAGTGGGGGAACGGGAAAACTAAAAGAAAATCACTAATAAGGCCACCAAGTCTAATCAGCACCCAAAAATGTTGCACCAAGCTTACTATGATTCCATATTTCTTATTTTTTTCATAACAGTAGTAAAAATAGATGGATAGTCATGTTTTTTTGTCCTAAAGGGAGACATTGGTTACATGTATGATTCTTCCTATCATAAATCTAACTACAGAATGCTAAGATGTACGTCCTCCAGTAACTTGAATAAATTATATTAATATTACATAGATCTACACCAACCAATCTGGGCAACAGGGGTTTGATTGATGTATCTTAATGATCTAGACATGAATTCTTAGAAAGAAAATAGATGCCTCATTACAGGGCTTTCTCGACAGTAAAATTGGAAGTATTTGACGATTGTACTTCATAGAATATCTACAGATCCAGAAATGAGCTTCATTTTATCTATGTTTCTTGAAAGAAGATTAAGACTGAATGGTGATTGCAGGAGATCAGGTCACTTCAAGTTTCCAGATAAGCTACATTTTCATTTGGCAAGTGATATATTAGTAGGTGATGCCTAAACACCGAATCAAGGACACCATTGCTCTACAAATATCAACTTATTTCGACCAATGACCTACGTGCTATATGGATATGCCGAGATAATTGATTCCCCCAAACCAGGGAAGGGGAAATTTTCTCCAATTGCTATAGTTCCATTCGAAGAATTATCTCCTGAGTGAGGAAATTAATATGGAACACTTCATGTGTACCTGACTATGATGCACCGACATGGACACGTGTGTCCCACACGACACGTGTCGGATACGCCGACACGTGATTTTTTTCAAAAAAGGTACAGACACAACAGCTTATCGACATGTTGATTAAATTCTTAAAACTTATTTATTTATATAGTATAAATTTAGTTTTATACTTGTTATTAATTTTTCTTGTAGAAATATTTTAAACATGAGTACCTATTAGTTACTTGCTAATAACTTTGAATTAACAATATATAATATTTTTTATATAAAAAGAAAAATAATTACGGTAGAGTGTCCGAGAAGTGTCGAGAATCAACTCGTTTCCGACACGTATCGGACACTAACACGGACACGCTATCTTAATTGAAGTGTCTGTGCTACAAAGGTTCCTGATATGAGTACTTCAATACTCGTATTCATAGCTTTATATTCAGTCTATAATGAGCAAATAGTACTTAGGTACTTACCTCTCTACCGATTATGGCAATTGCAGGCACGGTCAGTAACCACGGTGCTTGTCCAAATATCCCGGCTTCCAACGATTTGGTACACAGCAAGATGAGGGTGGCAGCAACCATAAGCTGCATTCATTCAAGTCGTACAACAACAATCTCTTAATTTTCCAATGGGCCAGAGCATCAGCTAATACTTCCAAGTTACATGCATAATATTGTTTACAAGAAAAATATCGTTACCTTATCAGCCACTGGATCCAAAAATGCACCAAATGGAGTTCCTAGTTTCATCTAGAACACACACAAAATGAAAGTTGGAAATAAATAAAATAGAAGCACCGATGTTTCTATGCAATTTGAATGTCGAAGGTTGGCACCTTTCTAGCAAGATAACCATCAAGCCAATCTGTGATTGCCGCAGAAACAAATATCGCAGTAGTCACAGTCGGTCCCCACCAACTATCAACATAAAAGGCTAGTAAAACCAAAAAGTAGCATGTTAATGTTGTATTTTGCAATGAACTTCAACATCAAGTCAAGCTCAACCCGGTAGAGTTGATTGACCGTCAGAGTTGATTGACCGTCAATTCAGTTAGAATAGATGCATGTATACATAAAGCCAAAGAATTCCCAAATCTTGCATAATTTTTGACATATTTAATTAAATCACAAATTATCACCAGGGTAAATATTCTATTTGAATTCCTGAATTTCAATACAACTAGAAAATATAATTCTAGATTTTACATTTAACTTAGAAAACAGACAAAAAAATTCTTCCAGATTAAATAACTACAATTAATCTCACACGATTCCATACAATAAAAGGGAAAAAAAACATACTGCTTACGAGGAGCGGGATGGCCGCAACCCGGCAAATGGTTAAGATTGTAGGCAAGGTGAGCAATTTAGACGTCGGAGAAGGTGTCGGTTCAAGAGTGGCACCCATGGGAGTCACGAGATTGTTATTTTTATAATTTCCGGTCAGATTCCTATTTTGATCTTTATTCTCCGATTCGGATGAATAAAAGTAGTTTTTCTGGCCACCAAATGCTCCGACGAGAGGGTGGGGGAAGGGGGTGATTTTACAACGAAGCGCGGGGGGTGCGCATGGAGTTATTCTCCACCACCACACGGCGGAATGTTTGGACTGGAAAAATGTCGCGGCTGCGGTGGGGGCGGCGGATGAGGAGGAAGGGGAGGAGGAGAGTGTGTTATAGAATCTACAACGGTGGTGGTGGTTGGATTTGTTGGGGAATTTGGATTTGTGGGCATAAAGGGAAGTTAAATTGATGAGTTTAAGGGCGCCAGGCATGGTCGGGGTTGGAGTGGGGTTAATGCGCAAGGGGGCTTACGTTAGCGAGAGGCTTATTTTAGCAGAGCTGCAGAGGATATTTTGCCAGTGTGGACGCCGTTGCCGGAAGACATCGGTTATGAATAATAATCAATTACCTCTAATAAATTGATAATTAAAATTGTACATAATTAATAAGGTAAATTTCGTCTGCAGTCACTATACTTTAGTTTGTCTCAACTTAGTCACTGAACTTCTGTGTTTAGTTTAAAATTGGGCCCCTTGTTACACTCCGTCACCTTTCGTTACCCAAACTGACAGAAATATTAGTAATATTATAATTTATTTTCACATAAACACTACGTTTCACCTTAAGAATAAAAATATACAATAAGGACAATGACAATATCTTTAGATTGTAAGGTTAAAATGCATATTTTTAATGATTTTATAAGATGGCGTAGAAGTAAGTTAGTATGCCCGCAAGATTAAGTGGAAGATTCACTACAGTATTGTTGTCAATTAAGCAACTTTCATTGATTTGGGATACAATTGAGTACAGAGTCGTGAAATTCACACTAAGATTAAAGTGTAGTCACCTAATTGAAATTAAAATAAAAATCAGTACCTAGTAAGAATAAATTAAAGTTTAATGATCCAAGTAAATTTTGCAGGAAGTTTATTGACCACAAATTAAACTTACCCATTAGTTATCACTAATTAATTTGGATATTTTATTCGAAAGTCTATAAGGCCCTGTTTGACATGCTCCATTTTCCAAGGAAAATGGAAAATAAATTCTCATTCCCACTTTTTGACTTGTTTGATGGTAATATTTTCCAATGAAAACTTTTTT
>CAIGRP010041404.1:0-19252 GCA_903798385.1 Fraxinus cuspidata
TTGTTGTTCTTCTTCTCTATAAATCGCTCCATATATAAATTCATGGAAGTTACTACACAATAAAGACGATTGTTCATCTGCATTTATGAGCCCCAAAAAATCCTTAACATATCGATAATTTGAAAATTGACTATTGTAGTTGAAAACCACTAATTTGGAGATAATATATATTGCAAAGACATTTGCAAAAATTATTAAAAAAATACAATTTAATAATAAATATTCTAGAAACACGGTCGTCTCCATGTTTAAGACACGGAGACACGTCCGTGTGAAACGGAGAAACGGGACCAGTCTCTCCGTTTCACACGGAGACCGTGTCTCTGTCGTGCACGGATACACAGGGACGTGTCTCCGTGAGAGACGGAGACACGGTCTATGTCTCTGTTTCGGACCATGTCCGTGTCTCCGTGCAGGATGGAGACATTCGTCTCGGACCGTGTTCGTGTCTCCTGTCTTGGACTCGGAGACACGATCGTGTCTCCATCCACCACGGAGACACGAGATGAAATGCTTCAAAAAGCATATTCATACTAATTTTTTTTGTACCATGAAAATACTGATTTCTAAATCTATTATTGTTGAAGTCAAGATTAACATATACCTCATGACAAGGTATTCCGGTGATAAGACAAAACTCTTGTGGACTAAACCGGGTTAAATGGTTATCTAATTTGACCCAAATTTCGTTATTTTTGCCACAATCTACAAGTCTCATTATGAATTCATGAATTAACTTACTACTAAATTGTTGTTCTTCTTCTCTATAAATCGCTCCATATATAAATTCTTGGAAGTTACTACACAATAAAGACGATTGTTCATCTGCATTTATGAGCCCCAAAAAATCCTTAACATATCGATAATTTGGAAATTGACTATTGTAGTTGAAAACCACTAATTTGGAGATAATATATATTGCAAAGATATTTGCAAAAATTATTAAAAAAATACAATTTAATTATAAATATTCTAGAAACACGGTCGTCTCCATGTTTAAGACACGGAGACACGTCCGTGTGCAACGGAGAAACGGGACCAGTCTCTCCGTTTCACACGGAGACCGTGTCTCTGTCGTGCACGGATACACAGGGACGTGTCTCCGTGAGAGACGGAGACACGGTCTGTGTCTCTGTTTCGGACCATGTCCGTGTCTCCGTGCAGGATGGAGACATTCGTCTCGGACCGTGTTCGTGTCTCCTGTCTTGGACTCGGAGACACGATCGTGTCTCCATCCACCACGGAGACACGGACCGTGTCTTCGCTCATTGCCGACATATTTTAGGGGGAAAAGGTTTGGGAGATAAATTACCTTTTTCGACGGCGTGGTGACAATGGCGGTGGCTTAACTAAATGAATTGGAGATGGATAAATGTAGTTGGTAGTGTGAATGGTATGTTGAATTGATGATTGTGAATGTGATGATAATGAATTGGTTGAAAATCGAAAAGGTAAACATTTGGGTAGTTAGTTGAGTGGGTAGGTGAAAGTGTGAATGCAAGTAGTTATAATTAATATTAAAGTTGGAAAATTTGTTAAAAAAGATATTCAAAACTGGTTTTAATTGAATCAAAATGAAAAGAGTTATATTCGTACTGATGTGAGTGAAATGAACTAAACCATTACTTAAATATATACTAACTACACAAGAGAGCTGCATTACTACTGATATGAAAATTCAAATGGACATCAACCAAGGTATTACTTAAATATATATACAACACAAGATGTCAATAGTTATAGAACCAAACTACAAATGATGTTTGCTTCAATAACTAATTCACCAGACAAATAAATATTCTAAACTTCATACATCACCATCAGTAGAATTCAAATTCCATTAATTGGAATTAGATAAAAGCAACTAAAACTAAATCTAGCTTCCACAAAAACTATCTTCAAGTTGCATCGAATGTTATCTATCCAATTCTTTAACATTCTGCATCATTTAGTAAGTTTATCAACTCCATGATCAATTTCATGAGCTGATTCACTAACTTAATTACTTTCCCTTTGCCATCATCATCTTTTTCATCTTCATCTTCCTTGGAAGCAAAACATAATTCTCTTTTTGCTGATGATTTATTACTATCATCTTGTGTGAAATGCAGTGATTTAGCTAATGGAGTTAGGGATGTGATTTCATCAACACTGTTATGTGGACTTTTTGTTATTGTTGAAGATTGGTATATAGCAAAGACGACATCGTACTTGTATTCTTCTCCATTTTTTTGTTTGACAGCTTTGACATAGAAAAATAACTCTTCATTTCGTAAAGAGAGAATTGATTTTGGAAAAGTTGTTTCCTGAAAAAGAAAAAGATAGTATTGAAGAATGTAAATGAATGTTAATAATGTAAATGTAAATGAATGTGTAATATATTTTTATCTTAAGACATGTACCTGAGTTATTTCTTTCATTAACACGAGTGCTGAGTATTTTAAGAACTTTTCAGCGGGATCTCCTATCATTGTAGCACGAATACATCCTGATGAATCTTGCAATTTGATAAAAGCTTTTGCTCTATTATTAACACAACAACATATAATTCATTTAGAATTGATAGATGATATAAGAGGTGAAAAACATCTATTGTATTAAATTTCTCATACCTTGGAATAGCACGAGCCTGAGAAAATTTGCAGAATGGGCAGCAATGAATTTCGTCGAAATCAACATAAGTAGATTTATTGTAGTTGTTGCAAGACATGCACCAGAATGATTGATCATGATGTGCGATATCTGCCTTTGCTCATAACCAAAAATAGTTTTGCTATGATAATAGAATAAAAAATATGTTTGAAAAGGAATACAAGAAAAATATAGAATGTAAATATTAAATATAAGAATGAGGCACCCACCACAAGTAAAATATCATCTATACTTCTAATCTGAGTGATTTTGTCTTATTTTGGAACAGATACCCTCAAGGAAGTCAATTCGTAATAACACTTTTTAGCTACAAGGTCGTTGAGCTTTTGAAGATTTGTATCCACCCTTTATATAAGATTGATTAAAATAGACAATCAAACTAAATACATAAAATATTGATTAAAAGAGTAAATCATACAGGCATAAAATGAATTGAACGAGCACAAGTTTTTTGTTAAGTAATAATTTAACTCTAATATTTATTGTTGTAAAACTATAACAAACAACCGTTGTAAAATTATAACAAACAACTTTGAAGATATGTATTATCTATTGCTGTAAAACTCTATCAAAGGAAGATATGTTTTCAAAGTGAGTACCACGACTTCAACCGGTAGCTTGTTCTAAAGGAGGATCAATGATGAAAGAGCTGCTTGGCTTTGTGGATATTGAAAGGTTTGTTACGATATTATGTAAAGCCTACCATTGAAAGATGATACTGTAAGTTGTTTTCCAACAACTATTGGTCTCTTAGTCAAGTACATTCTCTCTCCACGAAATCATTCCACATAGTTAACACTATTATTTGAAAAATGAGTAAAAAGATTAGAAGGTATAATAGTTATATAGTTTTTCTAATCAATAAAAAATATAATAACTAAGTAGATGTACAAACTCATCATTCAAAAGAACGACATCTTGAACATAAGATTGAACATAATAAATTAAGTAGATGTACAAATTGATCATTCACAAGAATGACATCTTGAATATAAGATTGAGATCCAAAGTGTGTTTGAATCAATTTTTTCTATTGAATATCAATAGGTGCTCCAAGGATAGCTAAAAAGATTGACAAAGAAATAAATAAATAATTAGTAGGTGTATGTATAAAAAATAATAAGTAGTAATAATGGAAAAGAAAGGTATTACAAATTACAAATGTCTGTACTTGTGTCCATGTAATCCTGCACTTGATGAAAAGGAGTAAAGACAAACGTAGAAGATAGTAGTGCACTATAGTCTTCCCGAATCTCTAGAAAATAGGTTGTTCCAGAGACCGTCCATTGGAATTTACTTATGATTTCCTTAAACTGTGGTGGTGTGTATCTGACTGTTGCATTAGATATCAAATATGTCTTTGATAGAATGAATCGATGTTCAAGAGCTGATATGTTGGGATCGAAAATCGTACCTTGCACCTTATTCCCCTTTTATAACAAAAAAAAGATAGTAACACTTTTCTATAGATATAAAAATATAAGAAAGAAGATACCTCTATGTCTATTAATATTATTTCTAAGAATCTGGTGGAACCATTTCTAGCCAATTCGGGTGAACTCTTTTCAACCACAATAACTTTGGAGGTCTAGTTACCTTAGCCTGGATGGATATTTGGGATGGTCTTGTAGTTCTTACTCATCTTCCTTGTATTCATCATTTGAAGAATTGAAGAAGAAAGCACAGTTAGAAATATTAAAATCACCAAGCAAAAATATATGAAAATAACATTTGTAAAGTTACCTTTCGTTTGGGATTGTGAATGGAAAGAAAGAAGAGACAGAAGGAATGAGGAAATACAGAGGAGTGTAGAGAAGGAAATTGTATTATATACAATCAATCGTGAAGTGCAAAGTACTGATGATTATATTATTTCTACTTGCACACACCATAATCACAATTAGATTTCTTTTTTTTTTGTAAGAAAAGTATGGATGTTTTGACAGATAAGGTATGGGTTTGAAGCGTAATCAAATCAATCAAACAATACAGTAATTATAGTAAATTATATTAAACTAAACTCATAGACAACAAACGAATGTAGGGAGAGGTGTCTGTGCATCACCTCGTGTTCCTGAAAAACGGAAACATTCAATGAAATATATATTTACTATCTACCTCGACTTTTGTAAGTATTTTAAAAGAAAAATAGGTTATAAATTAGTTTACGTTAATTATATTTGAAAAAACCAAATTGTCTCTGTGCACCACGAAGACATGATCATGTCTCCGTGTGCGCGTGTCTCCGTGCATGGAGACATGATGTCATGTCTCCGTGTGCAGAGATAATCTCCGTCCAGCACACGGCTCTGTGTGCGTATGCACTTGATTTTTTCTGCATGGAGACACTCCCTCTCCGTGCGGACTTTTTTTTTCTAGTCAACATTGTATAGTGGATACTACACATCCATTCAAGTGTTCATTTTTCATCCTCATTATAAACCAAAATATTTATAAAAATAGAAAGGTGTTGTTGACACAACCATTCAAGTTACAGTAATAAATCAAAAATTTTCATCTCGAGGCGAGAATTTCTTCATTACAAAGAAACGAAAATAAAGACGTTTTCACAAATTCATTATAACCCAAAAAATTCATAAAATAGAAAGGCATCATAGTCATAAATTCATTATAAATTTTCTAAAAGTAGAAAGACATTAAGTTTTTCATCTTTCCTTTGTACAACACAACACTAACCTCTAAAAACTTGAACCAGAAAAATGAGAAATAACTTAATATAGCTCTAGTAAATAATCATCATAATAATGCATATTTCGCTTTCAATTGACTCTATCCAATACTAAAAAGAATTCCTGCAGATAGGTTTGAGTTGGCAGAATCTGCAGCAAAAAATAACCCTTGCCCTGGTTTTCTTTCAGACATATCAAACCCTCTCAGTGAGGATATTGGCTCAAAACTTGCACTGAGAACTCGTCTCATCCTTAGAATTCTGCAACATACATAGCAGGCTTGGTCTCCAAATAATCTGCATCCTCAAAGACACATACTTTAGTCGACATACATCTTGTAATTGTTAACTACAGCAGCCTTTCAATCAATTAATCTCTTGTACATTCCTGGATAATGAAATGGCTCCCCTCATCCTTAGTCAGTTTAGAATTTTGCAACATATGAACATAGTAGGCTTTGAGATTAAATAACATGCATCCTCAAAGACTTCTAATGCATGCTTTAGCTGGCAGACAGCAATGCACTCTGAAGATATTGTCACTTCAAGTTAGAAAGTATTTTAGAATTGCCAAAATCTTCAACTTAAAATGACCATCAATTGTATGATATATGCCAAATCATTCCCTCCTATAATGATATCATTAACATAAATGACAACTACATTGTGAGTTAGAAGTCTCCAAATTAAATTGGTAAGCAAATCAAACTATAGCATATAAGAATAGCTAACCTTATAGAATATATTCATGAAATGTTTGTTGGATGGAAACAACGATTTTCAATCTTACATTTCTTATGAACAATTGAAAAGAAGATGGAAGTAAACCATAAACAATAGGTTAGAACAATTGGTATGAAAGAAGAGATGAAAATGGATTAAGACTTGAGTTTAGCTATATCACAAACAGGAATGCGTTTATTAATGTAACTTGAACATAGTGATGTTTGTTGTATAATAAGAGTTATATTAAACTTTCATGTAGTAAGGTATAAAGAAGTTTAAAAAAAAACTTTGTAAATGTAGTAAGGTATAAAGAAGAAGTTAAAAAAAAAAAACATTACATAACTACAGCTAAAACTTCTTGGTAAACAACATTTTTGGTGCACTGAGCATGGATTTGACTGGATAATATTGGTTTCACAAGAATTTTAACACACGCACTTGTCCTTACTCTTGATAATGCAAAATACAATTGTCCATGCAAAAATACAGGTTCTAAAAGATATATGCCAACATATTCTAAAGTTTGTCCCTGAGATTTGTTTATAGTCATTACAAAGCATGGACGTATTGGAAATTGTGTTCTTTTAAATGGAAATACCGTTTTATCAGATTCAAGTGGTATAAAAGGAATACAGGGCAAAAACAATTTCTTGCCACTATATTCTCTAGTACAATCTTTGCACAAATGACATTACTTTCGAAGTGTTTACATATTAATCTCGTTCCGTTACACAATCCTTCTGTGGGATTAATATTTTGGAGTAATATAATAGGACAGTCAATCTTGAGTACTAAATGATGCAGTGGTATACCATTTGGGGTCAATGAATTGAAGAAGTCTTCTTGCATGGATTGATCCGTTGTATCTAATGTTTCGTCGAAACTATAATAAGTATAAGCATCTCCTGGGAAACGATCTACGAGAATATTGTTGATGTTGTCAATATGTTCATTCTTTGGGGCTAAAATAACTCGATTAATCATACGATGAAGATTATTTGAATAGTCATCTATATCAGGAAATACAACATCTATTAATTAATGTGATGAACTATTATTTTCCATGTAATGTAGAGTCATAGTAGACCAAATCTTAACCATACCACACGAATGTTCTTTTTCCATTCCATTTCCAATCCAAAGCAAATATTCACAGAAAGAATGATCTAAGAGAGCTCGCATATTTTGAACTAATTTCATTTTTGTAAAATGGGGCCACATATAAGAATTAACTAAATTGGATGCAATTATATCTTCTTTACTCCCTCTTTGGACAACATGCAAGATTTGTCGAAAATCCCGACCCAGAACTATTACTTTTCCACCAAATGGTAAGTCAGTGTTAGTTATGTCCCTTAACATTTTATCTAAAGCTTCTACAGCCTGACAATTTATCATTTGAGCTTCATTCCATATAATTAGTCTTGTCATTTTAAACAAATCAGTCAAAGCATATTGTTTACTTACTGTACAAACACTATCACTATGAATATGAAGTGGAATCTTAAACCTTGTATGTGCTATTCGACCACCAGGAAACAAGCCAGCCCCTACTCTTGATGATGCAGTTGCTAAAGCAATTAAACCTTTTGATCTAACAGTTGCAAGCAATGCACAATATAAAAAAGTCTTCCCTGTTTCACATGGACCATCAATAATATACATATCACCAATATTACCAAAAACTTTACTTAGAATGGCATCATAAGCAGCTCTTTGCTCTTGGTTAAGACTACCAGCACGTGAAACATCAATCTCAGATATTAATATCTATAATTCTTCACTAATCAGTCTTTCTAATACTTCATCTTGCTAGATACTAACATCATAAATAGCTAATCCATAGTCATTCAAACATTTGCCAAGTGGTTCCAAAAATGAATCTATAGACTTTAGTGCATTGACCTCTGCATTACCGATACTCATATCTTTTCGTAAAAAAAAATCTTCAAACATAAAATTTTTAAATTGGTTCCAGAGTTTTTTGGGATAATCAGGATCACAATGCTAAAAGAGTTGTAAACAAGCGGAGTAAAGAAATAGGCATTTGATAATTACAGGCTTCTTGTAAACACGCCTCACAATTATTATTTACTTTGAGTAAACCTCGTAATAATGCAGCTTCATGAAAAGTTTCTACTGAAATACCATTTACAAATTTAAGATTTTCAAAAGATATCGGTCCTCTAACATGATTTAACAATATTCGCATGTAGTATCTTTCTCATTCTTCAGGATTTGCTGCTATAATCCTTCCAATCACAGCACCTTTTTTTTTCCTATTAGTCCAACACTTACCCTGCGTATCCCACACAAAATATTCAGAGAATTCTTTGTATAACAATTTCCTTGCTTCTTGATTAGTAATATTCATTGTAAAAAATTCAGTAAGCATGGTTTTTTGGAAGAAGTCGTGTCCAATAACTTTTCTAAGATTATAAGTATCTTTATATGTAACCAATTGCATAACTGTAATGAAATAACAGCTGGATTCATTTCATACATAGTGAATCCATATATCCTCCACGTTGCCTCTAGGGGAGAAATCCATCTACCAAACTCAAGTATCTCTATTTCATCCATATTGTCAAGTTTATTCTCATCAAATAAAGAGAAATTAACTTTGTCATGTCCTTTGTAAACACATTTATACAAGTATTTAACAACTTTTATTGTTGAACAGGTTTCTACATTCATGTGACAGTCATATTTAGCTAATAAATAAGGATTATAAGGTACAACCCATCTATTATCGAGAAACTGTTTTCTAACCCTAACCTTTTTACCATCATTTCGCCTTCTATATTTTGGATAAGAAGTTTCATCAAAAGATGTATGTGAAGTGTAGCTATGTGGATAATGGCTCCTACATTGTCAACCATTTTCCATACACACATTATTCGGATTTAAGACACCGCAAGGACCATGCATCATGTTCTTGACAACAACGGAGTGTAAATATGGTTATTTTGTATTATAAGGAATTTCAGCACTCACAATTCGATCTACCATTTCAAAAGAAAAAAAATTTGTGCCTGATTTCAATATAGTTAGGAAGTGAACATGTGATAAACCTCTTTTTTGGAATTCAATAACACATATATATATATATATATATATATATATATATATATATTGAATAAATCTTTTTTCAACTCTTCTAATTTCGATATAAAGACGCGAGAGACCAAATCAGGTCTACTTTGAACTTAATCACAAAATTCTAACCCTCGCTTAATTTCAAGCCAATTGGAATTGCATGTAATTGTTAAAAAGATGTCAGGTTTCCTAAATGTTTGAACTAATGTCGTTGCATCCATATATTTTTATTCAAATCTCTAGGACCACTGATGAAGGATGATGGCAAAATGATCCTTCAACCTACATTTGAACCGCTAGTTTTACCATTTTGTATGCTATCAACAATTCCTTGGTAAAGCTCACTACGTGTCTGCATTTGATTATTAATGAAGTAATCTAATCTAGAATATTCAACTTTAACATACATGTCAACTACATATTGTTGCAAAAGACGACCATCATGTAGCAATATGGAATTATCTAATGGCATTACCTGTAGTTTATAACAATCGTATTCACGGCAAGACACCTGCAATCGTTTTCACTTTTTGTGTAAAACTAAAAAATATAGGGAAAAAAATAAAATTTAATAATAAATAAATTAAAATCAAGAAACAATTTATCTTTCAAACCTGTAGTTTGATTGTTCAATATTTCTTTAGGAGAATCATCGTCAACAAGCATAACATCAATAAAACTAACATTGTGATTTCTATCCTGTTTATTAACTCTTTCAATACCTTGATGCCACACTCTCTCTCAATTATGGAACAAAAAGGGTATTGGAGAGGATCATAACATCCAAAATAATAGTTTAGTATATGCTTGCTACCAAAAATGGTATAAATACATATATCGCGAACGCCAAAATTAGACTTTTCATCATTCACCCAAATCGCAGCAACTTGTGATAATGTCGAAACATTATAAACTCTTTGATCCATACCCAAAGTACATGCAATTTTTATATCCCGGCTTTCCAAATCAATAACATTGGCTAAACTCCGAAATATTTTTGCGTATGGATTTATCTCCGATATGTGAACTAATTTTTCAACAATTGATTGAGAAGTCTATCTGATATCTTTAAGCAATTTTGTATTTCATTTTCGGTAATGTAAACTGTAAATAAGAAGGGCTAAAATCTATGAGAAGAAATTCATTTAGGTAATCATATATCTGTCCTTAAAGTGTAAAAGTATATATTCCTTTATTTCTTTGGCACGAGTCTTTATCATATTTTACACCAAATGAAGTAAAAGAAAAATTACAATTGTAATTTCGAATATAAGTTCTAAAGTCAGCTGATTCGTCAGATTTAGATGTAGATAAAAGATGCAATTCTAGAGGTATATCATTGATTTTCAGTTTAATACTCACATCACAACAACAAAAACCTTTACTTTCTTTATGAAATTTTTTAGCTCCACAGGAATCACAAATTGTTGACACATGTAACAAGTAACATTTGGTTGGAATGTGCTGTAAATTATTGGAAGTATATTCTAACATATGGAAGTTCGGCAAAGTAGTAAAACCTAGTCAAAGAAATAAATAACTATAAACTCACGTAGAATACAAAAATGTACCATACTAAAGTCAAAGGATAACTCACCCGTTTCTGGAAAATCATCAACACTTGGGTGACACACCTCCTAAAAATTGAAAAATATATTTTGAATAAGAAAAATTCAAAATAGATTGCATTGAAAAAAAAAGACAGAGTTATAATAAAACCCGATGCAACAAGTAATATAATTAAGTGGAAGTACGAGTCACCTGTTTGTTGGAGATTATCAACACTCCTAACTGACATGTCACCTAAAACATAGAAAAATATGATTTAGATAAGGAAGATTAAAATAAGCCAAGTAATATAATTAATTAGTACAAGACTAAATGTAATACAACAAAAGAAAAAACTCACAAGTTACATCTGAAGTACCCTCTCCTGTTGTTGTTGCTCTTGTTCTCGAATCCGGATATTGTGTAGCTCGAGGCACTCTTTTCTGAAGATACAATTGTTGTCGATGCACACTACGCAATTCCCGTTCTTGGGCATATAATTCTCTACACCGCGCATTCGAAGATTCCTTTGACTTGGCATATAATTTTCTACGTAGCACATTGGAAGATTCTCGATGGCACTTCTTTTCCAGCTCACAGTTCCCAACATCCATAATACAAATAACTAAATACTATAAAAATAAAATAAAATGTAAGAATCAATTAGTGATTACCTAATTTTTTTAAATACAAAAAGCAGAGAAAACAGAAAGCGGACGGAGACATGGTGTCTCCGAGCGCCTCCGTGACACGGAGACGCACGGAGACTTTCTCCGAGCCCACTGAGACTTTCTCCAAGGCACTTGCCTCATCCCATCCATTTATTATTCACAATCACCTCATCCCACCCATCCATCTTGGTATGAAGCGAACTCTATGCACCTCACCACCAACACTACTACATGAACCATCACCATTTGTGATTGCCACCACCACCGTATCCAACACTACAATCGTTGCGCCACAATCCCCTGCACAATCACCACCACCACCATCACCATCACCATCACCTCACCTCACCTCACCATACCATCATCACCTACCACACCACCATTTGTAAAACACCAACAATCACCCCAAAACTCCGACTAGTTAGCAAATCTGATCAGAAAATCACCCATTAACAAACCACCCTGATATGATCCAGGATAGGCCCCGGGTGATCGAGAGTGCAATGTTCATTGAGAAGTGGTTAAGGGCGCGTTCAAGGCTATTTGGGGTCCATAATGTTGCACGAATTGATAGTTCAAAAACGGAGTAAAAATTTCCTTTTCGCGAATAATTTTATTTTGATTAGGATTTCTCAGTTTTGGAAAGTTTCCATATTTTTGGATTCTTAATTACGTTTTTACTATAATTTTAGGGTTTTAGTATAAATAGGTTATTTTCTTTCATTGTAAAGAGGACACTTTTGACATGAATATGAAATTGAGAATTTCTCTCTAATGGTTCTTGAATGAACTACCGAACTTATCAAATATTGTTATATTTGTGGCGTTCAACCCTTATAACTTATCAAAGGATTAGGTACCCTTTGTGGCGTTCACAAATCGAGGTTCGTTGGTTTTGTAATCAAGAGGTCGGCTTTTGTTTGGTTGCTTGGTTCAATAATTTGCGGGTCGAGATTCTACTGTCTACAACCTGAATTTGGGCTTTCCCGACGTTTTCAAATTAATTCCGCGATTTCCACGCGTATCCCGTCTCCAATTTCGCGTCACACCCACAACATATCAATTCAAAAAACCACCAACAAACAACAATTATCAACAAATGCTAGCTACTCGTCGCATTGCCTTGATGCGCGAAACTCAACAGCTTTCACGACGATATTGCTATAACATAGGCCCTGGAATAGAGAGGGTGAGGTGGGTAGAGAGGGTGATAAAGAGAAATTAATTTAATTTTATAATAGTTGTTAACGACCAACCTCCGAGGTCGACAAAATATAGATCAATGTGTACGGTAAGTCCGTGCTAATGCGAGTTCGGTAATGTAAGGTCAACTCGGTTATGTAGTTAATTGAGGCACAATGGAGCATAATGATTACAGATTCCTTACACATTGTACAAACTATTTACAAAATCGTGACACTTGGTAGATCTTACGTCAACGCCCACTATTCACACCAATGAAATACTTTAGCTTCCTTCCCTAAATAATTCATTAATTATTGAGGACCACATATGAGATTAATTCATAATGACCTGACGACCGAGCTCTTTAACCAATCCGAACGTGCCAATAAATGTACTTTCTCAGTTCGGCACTGTAGCTGATAATAGGTAAATAACAGACGCATGTAGGAATTTTCTTATAAAAAGAGAAGAAGAGCAGGGGCAGAGGCATGGATAATGGGAGATACTAGAACACTTGATTTCACGTCACAATCCCTACAAAACTTAGAAAAGAGGATGAAACCATTGTATAAAAAGTGTTATGATCTTTCATTATCTTTCGGGTCTCTATTATCACCTTAAGTTTGCTTGAATTTTTGTCTATATAATTTTCAACGTCAACAATATTATTATTAATATTTAAAAGATAGTTATTATCGGATTTTTGAACAAAAATTTTTTAAACCTTATTTTTTAATTGAAATTGAAAAGTTAAAACCCGTGTGTAATTTCCACGAAAAATATTTGTAAAGCCCAATTAGAAGGCGTGTCTATCAACGATAACCACCCATGTCTGTTTAGTTACATTCCTAGACCAAAGGGGGAAGAGCGGTTTTCTTTATCGGGAACAGATTCATCACCCCCCGCGCCAATTTATGTTGTGTTGCAGTGATTTCTAAACTTCTTCATCACCAAACTTGGAAGGTAGTATCGGATTTTATTAGTTTTAAAACGGGCTTTATATTTGAAATGCACTCGATTTGTTTGTTGTCAATGATATAATTTGAATTCAACTCCTTATAATTTATTTTATTTTTCCAGAATTTTTGTTTCTGGATGGTAATCTTCCTCTAGCAACAGTGATTTTTTCAACAATATTTATCTTGAATTTTTGATGCGGTTGTTTATGGTTTTCCCTTGCCGTAAAAACTGGCTGCCCCTCAAGTGTGATAGTTGCAATACACAGGACCAAAATCCAGTGGTGGCTCCGCCCCTAACTGGTTGTTCTCTTATTCTGAAAATGGGAAAACTGAGAATTTTTATTTTTACGAATGACTATTTTTCGACCATTAGTTTTATATGCACTTGATAGTTGTTTGGTTGCAATATTTTATAAGTTAGAAATCACATATATTCATGCAATCATTAAGTGTTTGTATGCTGTGAATGTAATCGGAGAACATATTAGTCGGTTCCAATCGTTTAAGTGTAATCAAATTACTTCTTATTTATGGCCTTATTGTTATTGTTATTATTATTATTTTTTTTGTTTCTGATCATTCACAAATTGAAAGGCGGCCGCACAAAGGCAAATTTATTGATCAAACTGAAACGAACCTATAAGTTGGTTGCGATATCAGAGCATTTATTTTAAGTTGAGGACTAATTGTTATCCTCGCTTGTATCCTCCAAAAAATATGAACTTTGTGTTCTATGACTATCTAAAATCGAATTTTTGGTCTCAGCTTGGTTTCTATTAATGCCCGTAGCTTTTCAGTAATCAGATGGATGCCAAGGATATAGAATTAGATCTTCAAGCCCTACAAAAATTATACGGGCTTCTAAATGGAGATGGCCAGTCGACCACAAGTAATGATAAGGTATGCTTGCTAGCAAAAAAAATTTCCCGTTATAAATACATTATTGAAGATAAGATATGATTTGTGTGCATGCCTGTGCATTTGGATATCATATCTAGTAGCTCATGCTTTACAATATAATTTGAAAAAAATGTGTGTTGCTTTATAATTTGAAATCATGGTATGTGTTGCTTTAAGTGCTTGTGATCTCTTCGACAAGGTACTGTGCATTCTTTATTTACTTCGATAAACAAAAATGGCATGTTTGGTACGTACTACTAGAGAGGACTTGATATTACAATGGAGAAGAATATAACTTATTTTCTTATTTAATACCATGTACTCCATGTAATCCACCTTACTGAATGGGCCAAAAGTTTACGGAGTTTGTCAAGCCGTATGAAAATGATAGACCCTTTCCAACACTGATTGCTTGTATTCTTTTGATTTAGGGACAGTTGGATGAGCATGCAGGACTCCTGTTAAAGAATTTATTGGATACAGAAACTCAGAGAGTCTTTAAGGCACATTCAGAGGTATATCCTGTTTTTTCTTTATGCGCAGTTTTTTGTGTATGGATCTAGTGCTCCATATCGGATGATTACTTTTTCCTGAAAAAAATTTGGCATTTGAATATTGATGAACGCATATTTCCCGGGAAGATCGCAGTACATAAAATATTAACTGATTAGTATATTTTCTGAAAGATAATTTCTTGTGTGTTCTGCAGATAATAGCAGGTCAAGTGCGTGCAATTGACATGAATATAGAAAGAAATGGTAGTGTTTATGCCAGTGGATCTGAATATAGAAAGAAACGTTGCAGGGTTTGTCAAGGAAGAACTTTAAAGCAGCTTAAACCTATTGAAGGTACAAGATTTTACGACGACGAGACTCAAAATCCAAAAGAAGTTGTCACTTTGCAGAATCAGCAGAAAAATCAATTCAATCGTTTTCTTTGGGACAATGAGCAGGGAATGGGATCGATGGAGCGTTATAAAGTTGATGAATCCTTAAACAGTGAAAATTTAAGGAAGATCGGAACTTATGACAGCAAATTGAGTGGCATTGGATCAACAGCTTTTTCATCTAACAGGGTCATTACTGGAGCTGATGAAGTATGTAATTCTACAACAGAAACTTCAAAAGAACCCTTTGAGATTGATTATTTATCAAAAGAAGCTTCTGAAGCAATCAAACAAATTGAGTTGCGTATTTCAGCATTACAACTAGGTGCTGAGCTTTCGCAAGAAAAGGATTTTCAAGAAACTAAGTCGCCTGGTCCTGTTCTGCGGACAATTGATGGAGTCATCCCACTTATTGAACTGAGTCGAGACAGAGAAAGTTTAGTTGCCGGAAATGACCAGTATAAACTTACAAGTCAAAGACTCGAGAATCCTTTCGATTCTCCATTCTATCAGGTGCCTATTCGGACAACAAACCAGCTAAAAGAGACGAAACTGCCAAATTTGATGTCAAGTCATCCTTCCAACATGGTTCAACGTACTGATAGCATATTGGGCCAATCAACATCTTCTATAATTAGGAGCAGAGGCCCTACTATGGGACGTGATACACTAGAGAAACTGGGCAAGTCCACCGAAGAACTTGAGAGCTTTACTAATTGGCCTGCCTATTTTTCGTCCCAGACTAAAAGGGAAAATCCGTATCAAAACCATATGGCCATGAAAGAGAGAATCAGTAAACATGAAACTTCTCAACCATATAAGCAATTTACAAGCTTCACAGATTTTGGGAAAAACTACAAAAATATTCAGTCAGTTGTTAGTGGACACAAGGTTACCCAGCGATTCCCACACAAGATTATAGGGTCAAATTCAATGGATAAGCCTGCCAAACTTTTGGTGCCTTCGAGTTTTCATGAATATCAGTTGGACCAACATTATGATGGAGTTCCAACAAAAACCAAGTATACGAGCCCACTGAGAAATATATCTTCACGTCATCAAGAATTAGAGGGTACACCTTCAAGTTCTTACTCCTCAAACTGGATTAGTCAGCAAGCTAGCAGTCTTGGTAGTGAAAGTGAAGAGCGTTCGATCCCAACTCCGAATAGAAGGACACGCTCCATGAGTTCTGGTTCCAGCAGTGATAGCACAGCTTACTTTCCATCACATGACACTGAAAGTCATTACACCAGTTATACAAGCAATAGGGAGGAGGAGGTTTACTCGTCCGAGAGTAGTGATAGAGCTGATCAAGTGAATTTAAGTAGCAGCCACAACAGTGTGGGGAACTCATTGTATGATCAGCCAATCCGTCATCACACGGGACCCTCATACTTGTCGATGAAGTCCATAAAAAGATCGGGTCCTACAAAGATCCAGAAATCAGCTCATAGGATAAACCAACAGAAACAGAGCGGAAAGTGGAAGAGATTCAAAGATAGGCTAGCGATTATCTTCCATCACCACCATCATCATCACCATTATGACGATGACAGTGATGATCAGATAAAAATGAGCCACAGCAAATCTCTACAGAAGAACACGGGGAAAAACTTTCGTCCCAGGTGGGAAGACGAGGCTTACGAGGAACAAGCTGTTGAAAAGCTTGGGAAAACTTTGATCCGTGACAGACCTGGTAAAAATCAACGCAAACATTTTCATGGGCTTATGGATGGCCTACTTAGGCATGTCAAGGATTCAAAAAAGTCAAAACCAGCAACAGACAGCATTCCACAGTTAGGTAAAGGACAGCATGGTGCGAAGAGGCCTTTAATAAAATCACATTGGGGGCAATTGCTGCANTTTTCATGGGCTTATGGATGGCCTATTTAGGCATGTCAAGGATTCAAAAAAGTCAAAACCAGCAACAGACAGCATTCCACAGTTAGGTAAAGGTCAGCATGGTGCGAAGAGGCCTTTAATGAAATCACATTGGTGGCAATTGCTGCAACACCACAGAGGATCGAAATTTCAAAAAAAACCGCCGCATGTGAAGCTTGGATTGAAGAAAAAGAATGCCCGTTTGAGAGCACTTCCGAAGATAAAATGAATGAAAGCTTTCTTTATTTCCATTATCCTCTTATACGTTGAAAAAAAGAATCAGATCACTTACAAAGTGATATAATGTAATTGTGTTGAAGAATTTTGAAATAGCTTGTAGAAGAACAAGGATTATATGGTTACCTACATTCAATTTACCATCCCAACTTTTTCTATCTTGAAATAGATTTCTCCCAAATTCAAGTGATGGTTTATTATTTCTTTTCTAATTTAATCCTTAGAAGGCTGCTTGACATATTTCTATTACGTGTTAAACAAGTTAGTTTTTTTTTTTATTGCATTTCTAGTTGTAAATTGTTTTCCAAGTTTAAAAAGAAGGCAGCTTGACATATTTCTATTTACGTGTTAACGATGTTGACAAGTTAGTTTTTTGTTGCATTTCTAGTTGTAATTTTTGTCCATGCATGTTTGTTTTAAAAACAAAGTTACAATCCTCTATAATGGTGGCTAATACTAGAGTTAACGCGATCCTAACATTTTTAAACCGTAATCCATATTTTAGACGAAATTGATCTATCATACTCAATTAGGGACTCATATGTCGAAACAAATTGTAACAATTTTCTACAAACAAGTCGACACCTGGAAGTAAATTACACAATAAACAAAAAAATATTTTTGCCCATAATTTGTTGAGATACAGAATATAGATACACCTGAGGTGTAGCATATCATACCCCCATTTGGGTCACCGTTAGGAGCCTCTTGGAGCTGTGTCCGCTTTGCGTCTTCTTTATCGCCACCACGTCTCTCTCTCTCACTCTCTCTCACACACACACACACACACACACACACAAACACAGAACACCCGCATAGGAGCAGAGCACCTGAAGATTATTGAAGAGATGACAATGGGGAGTGACTTCGCCTCCATTGCTCATGATGATGTTCTTCTTCCACTGTCTTCTTCATCTTTCATCAGAGACGTCTCCTACAGGTTTTCTCTTACTCTCGCTGCAATTCAAAATTTTTGATTTTAAGTTATGAAATCGCGTAGTGAAAACGGCATTGCAATTTGCATATATACTTGTATATTACACACAGTCTGCTGTCTGCTATGCTTTTTGTATCTTTGATCTTGATGTTAGACGAGTAAATTTGTTTAAATACGTTTATTTATATGAATTGATTTCCATCCTCATAATCTCGGAATTAAAAATCTTTTCAATCGAAATTGGAACTGTTTTTTACCCAATTCCGATTCCTTAATGCCAAACACGGCCGTGGATTCCACTGTTAATTTTTCTGAATTGGTAACTAATAGCAGAGTTAATCTTCACTGTAAAATATAGAAATTTTTAGTTTCAAGCTTACTGTTGTCTACAGCTTTTTAACTGGGGTTTTCCCCCTTAAAAATTCACAATTAAAGGAAGAAATAGAATAATTAAAATCTGAACATTGAATAATTGTGCTGCTGTGAAATATCAATTTAAATAGCTCATCTGTTCTAAAATTAGTACAAGGAACTGTCTTATATAATGACAGATTTGGAACTGTGAATTGATTAGTAGCATATCTGCATATGTAACCTTGTTTCTTGAGAGGTGGAAATGGTGCCTTGAAATTTTTTTATCCAGGGTACTGAGCTCTAATGATCTAGTAAAGAGGTTTAGATCTACATGTTATGTAAATTCATGGGGCTCTGAAGGTGAAATTGAAACAGCAAGAATATTTCTTTTCAGCATTTTTTCGCATTATTTCCCCTTCGAAGAATACAGACATGGTTGCTAAAATTCTAGTACTCGCTTTGGATCTTCCACTATATTTAGCAATGAACAGAACAAAATGCCGACAAATAATTCATATAGGAAATCCT
>CAIGRP010041412.1:0-17101 GCA_903798385.1 Fraxinus cuspidata
ATATATATATATATATATTTATTAACACTAGTAACCTACTTCATTACCTCGACTCTGCTTTTCAACCCCAATAATATTAATTTGTATCAAGAATCATGACTTTCAATATAAATTTATTTTTTACTGTAATAAACTGATTAAACTAAGATTATCAAACCATCTTCAAAATTTTCATTGAAAAAAAAAAGAGAAAAAGAAAAACTCCACGGAAGTTGGGGGAAAAAAGGGCCTTCTCGTCCATGTATGTTCACGTGGGCCCCGCATGTTTTCTGAACAATAAAAAACAATGCCTTTAAATTAATGTGGCTTATGGTATTTTTCATTTTTCTTTTTTTATTCATTTATTTTTTATGGAATGTTCTTGTTCTTTAATTTTCACCTTTATTGATATTTCAAACATCGACTATATATTTTTTTTCTTTATCATATTTTCTAAATACATTGAATTCGATGCAGTTCAACAACTACACATTATTTTTTTAATCATGTCAAATCATTCATTTAATACATAAAACGTGTTGAAGAGGGACAGTGTAAAAGCCCGATTCATAATTTATTGTTTTTTCCTCTAAATTTTGGTTTCTGAATATGAATGAAATTCTAAATGTGACTACTTTTTCTTATTTTCTTAATAGATAATGGTGAAGGAAAACATCTGGTGGCTTTACCAGGCAATGGGCCTTGAGAAATGGGTTTCCAAGTCGCAGATTATTGAGCCCATTTCTGGGGCAATACGTGAAGTTGGGCTCACTGATTCTGTTCTTAGTGGGCTAGATACTGAGGATGGAAAGTATGTTTCTTGGCTGGTAAGTAGTACTTTAGTAATTGCAAATTCTCGTTAAATAATTCATGTAGACGACTCTAAATTTATTAAGAATAACGCCTAACACGTTGTCCTTTGATGATAATTTGTTTTTCCGTACCATGTTTAATATTAATTCATCAGAGGATGTTACATTATTAATGATGTACTTATTTTAGGAGGAGCACCCTTGTGCACTTGCTTCATTTCATCAGATTATGAACTCTGCGAAAGGGAAGCAAATTGTCGTGTTTTTAGATTATGACGGGACTCTTTCACCAATCGTGAATGATCCAAACCACGCCTTCATGTCTCATCCGGTAAATTTTAGTTATTCTATTACTACTCTCAAACTCATACTACAATTACGATTTATTTTAGATTATGAAATAAATTTTGTAGATGCGCTTGGCCTTGCATGAAGTAGCAAGGCGTTTTCCAACAGCTATTATAAGTGGTAGAAGTCGAGACAAGGTAACAAATTACTAATTTATGTTGTATAATGGGATTCACTTTCTCTTCATTTGGCATAAAATGTGTGTGCGCGCTTTATCAGGTGTATGAATTTGTAAATTTAGACAATGTTTATTATGCGGGAAGCCACGGGATGGACATAATGGGGCCTCCATTGCAACTTGAGTCTTACCACGACAAGTATCAGATAAATGCTCATGATAAAAAGGTAAGATTCCGCTTGTCTGACATACTTCCACAAAAGTAGCTTTTAAGCACAGCCAAACATGCTCTTAGACTTTGCCTCGAACCAAAAACTGAGGTCCTGTCTAACATTAAATGTTACATAAAATTTCCTACTACTGTTCTATGCATAAGTCACTGATTTCTTATAATCGTTTTGCAGGGTAAAGAATTCACCGTCTTCCAACCTGCTCGGGAGTATTTACCCTCAATTGAAAAGGTAATTTTTACTTAATTTTGCTTAAGCACTTCCTCTATATGGTTAATTTATTAGATTAAGAACATCTGTATGTTCGATGTTTTGTTTGTTAGTTCAAATGCAATTCAAACGAATAAATTTCTTCTTGTAACAGATGTTAAAGGAGTTGAAAACTCGAACCTGCAATATACCAGGTGCTTTCGTAGAGGATAATAGGTTCTGTATCTCTGTGCATTACCGGCATGTTTTGGAGGAGGTACTAAAACATACAATCAACGTAGTATTTTCTATGTCATAAGAAAAAGGAACTTTTATTCGACTTAATGAGGTTTGTTCATCTAATGTGCAGGATTACGAAGCTTTAGAAGAGATAGTTTGGTCAGTACTTTCCGACTATCCTTGCTTCCATATGACTCGGGGCAAGAAGGTTATGGAGATTAGGCCATCTATCAAATGGAACAAAGGAGATGCTCTCAAATACTTACTTGACACTCTTGGTTTTGTCGACTCCAGTAACGTCCTTCCTTTTTACCTCGGTGACGACAAAACCGATGAAGATGCTTTCAAGGTTTTCATCCATTATGTTTGATCATAACCACTTTGTATTGGACTTCTTAAGGTTGTCATTAGTAACATTTCTTGTTTGATTCATAGGTACTTGAGAGAAGAGGACAAGGGTACCCCATAGTTGTATCTTCCATCCCATGGGAAACCTCAGCTTCATATTCGCTACGCGATTCTTCAGAAGTTTTGTCTTTTTTGATACGTCTGGCAAGGTGGGGAGAGACATTGGCGTAATGGATCATCTTATCAAGACGTATTGCTTTCTGTATAGATGTTCGTAGTGAAGGTTTTAGAGATAGGTCGAGGAAATTGGATAGGAATTCACAGGCGTATTTTTTGAAGCTCCTGTGTATTCTCCTAATTAAACGACTATTATTATCAGCAACTTGCAGTTGTATGTAGTTCATGAATTCAGTGGTTATGCAATAAATTTATCTTTTTTCTTTTCCACTTCGTGTCATTGTTAAATTTTAGATTAGAACGTAGAAGAACAATTAGCCAAAGTTTTGTCATGACTACTTATGATTTAATTTGACTTCTATTTTCAACGCGTATCTTGTCATGTCAATAGTCATGGCAATGGAGCCAGCCGGCCCTTAAACCCACGAGCTTGGCTCGAGCTCGTGGCTCTTGAGAAATTAACCACGATCTCACGAGCCGAGCCGGCTCGTGGCTCATTTGCTCTTGGGGGAGCTCGGCCCACGAGCTTGTGAGCTCACGAGCCGAGCCGCGAGCTCACGAGTCGAGTTGCGAGCCCACGAGCTCACTTGCAACTTGGCTCGAGCTCGTCATTTGAAGAGTCCTCGCGGCTCGTGTTTTCACGAGCTGAGCGGCTAAGCCGATGAGCCGCTCAGCCCGTTTGCCATCTTTATGTCAACTACATATTCGACAACAACATGTTGGACATTTAAAATGTGAAACCTTAACTTTATGTTCTGAAGAGGCAATCTACTAACTGTCAACTAGAATAAGATGCAATATAGAATTTAAAGGGATGGCAGTGTTTGTGAGATTGTAACGAGATAGATCTCCTCGTCTTCATGAAGTGTAAGGTGTTTCGACGACTCCAATAGACAAATGCTACCTACAAAATGAGATTGGAGCTTTCTCCATCATTGTACCTTCAGCGTGAGAATCAGTAGAGGGTTTAGGAAGATGGAAATGTAATTGGTATTCAATTAGTTCAGGTTCCTCTGTCCATACCTTTCCCTTCTTAAGGGTATTTATAGGCTCCTGATGTTACATATATGTTTAGCGGTTATTGATGCCATGTGTCCCAAGTAACTCCTTTCGCACCCCCCT
The DNA here is from genome assembly GCA_903798385.1 of Fraxinus cuspidata. Classification (NCBI taxonomy): domain Eukaryota; kingdom Viridiplantae; phylum Streptophyta; class Magnoliopsida; order Lamiales; family Oleaceae; genus Fraxinus; species Fraxinus cuspidata. The sequence continues at coordinate 3,564 of CAIGRP010041412.1, forward strand.
CTCCCCACGTTCTGAAAGGATGATCTCCACTATTTCAGCGGTTGGTTGTAACCATGATTGCCATTGAGCAATTTCTGTCCGATTCATGACCATTTTTTAGGTTAAGTGTGGTGTTGGCCTCATAGTGGTAGACGATTCATATGAACATAGAGTACCTCGTAGTAGTCGACGACCTTGTGGTAGTAGTCTGCCTATAGTGGTAGAGGGCCTATGTGAACGTAGAGAGCCTCATGTTAGTCGACGGCCTTGTGGTGGTAGAGGGCCTATGTGAACATAGAGGGCGTCATGGTAGTCGACGGCCTCGTGGTGGTAAGCAGTCTGTAGTGGTAGAGGGCCCATGTGAACGTAGAGGGTCTCATGGTGGTAGTAGACCTCACATGAGGTGCTCTACGTAGCGTGCCTATCAAGTAGTCCTCTCCTTGTAGTCATCGTTGATGATTATTGATGTTATCCTATATAAGTGATTATTCTTTAATGGAATAGACAGATATTAGATAACAAAATACTAGGATGAATGGTAATTAATTAAAAATACTAGGATGGATGGTAATTAATTACAAGATTATCTTGTCTTTTATGGGGGTGACTTTTGAACTCAGTGACAGCAATGTTGCTTTCTAAATAAATAAGGTACTATAGAATCTTATCATTAATGAAATTTGTATAGTGGTGTCAAAAGTGGATCGAGTCATAGAAGCTAGGTGTTATTAAATGGTCCATTGCCACCCCTAGATTGTCATATTTGAAGTCTCGTATCAATTTTAAAAGTGGTAAGATGGACACTTTTTGGCATAGTTTCATTAATCGACAATAGAGTTTCCGTTCTATTTTTTATGTTGACATGTGAGTATAAACTTCAACGTTTTCATAGCAACAATATCTCTGTAGACGGGAGTCGGGCTCATGCGATGATATAATTTAACCTTGTTCAAAAACGGGTCGTTGTCGCCCATGCAGGATGTCTATGACCAAACCCACAAGACTTTAAAATTGAGTTGGAGGGAGGTGGTTTGATTTTGAATTCAAACCCTCAACCTCCATTATCTACAATTGTTTTTACAGTAATTATATCATCTTTCAGTCACAAGAAAAAAAGGAAAAAAAAAAAAAGGAAATTTTTCGTAAAAAGTTGTACAGAATTTCTACGAGACAGCATACTTGGGAAGTTCCTGAGTTAGAGCATGACCTGAATGCAGTTCTTTTGTATAAGTTACTAGTTGTCTTAAAAATTGTCAGAAAATGAGTAGCAACATATTTGAAGGGTAAAAATTGCCACATTTTGTATTAATAATTGTGACCTGCTAACTATTCTCTATACAGAACACCAAAGACCCCAGCACCACCCCTACAGTTGAGAATAATTGAAAACAGAGATGGAGACTTATGCTAATACAAGCTCCTCTTCTTCCTGTTGCTGTACCAGTTCTTCAGATAATCGTCCTTCGCTGTAAGGAAGAAGAATGCGCTTTATGTCTTCTGAACTAACGGTCTCGTACTCTAGAAGTGCACTTGCTAGAGCATGCAACGCCTTCTCGTGCTGCAAAAACAAGTACAAAAATATCAAATTTGCAGCAAATCACTGAATCTGTCTCGTTAGATGGTTATTGTAAAATTGTTTTAAGTGAACCTTCTTCAGCAGGGCTTTTACGCGATTATAAGCATCCCTCAGTAGCCTGACCACCTGTGCAATCAATAAACAGATTAATAATGGTATGGCATATTTTCAATATGATGAAATCACAGCAAACTGCAAACGCATACTTCAGCATCAATACGGGATTGCATCTCTGAACTGGGCCGTTCTTTAATGTGGACAGGTCCAATTGCATCGCTCATCCCACAAGATGATACCTAGCAAGAGAGAAAAAATGATCAGAACATTTCAACTTTTTGATCAGCTTTTCCATCACGCAAAACCTCACAGTATATTTGATTATGAAGAAAGACTCTTTACAAAAAAAATATATATACTGTGTGCAGAACATAAGCGTGTACAATACTCCGCTAGATTTGTTCAAAAACTACTAAATACATGTTTAGTGTATTGGATTGGACTAGAGAAAAATGAGTACTTTCTGGTATTATGTGCCAAACATACCCTAGAAGTTTAAGTCATTAAAAGCAACTCAAATGCACGATACATTCAGAGGACAGAAGACCCCCCGATCTAAATACCAGTGTACCATACACCATGCCCCTCAATGTCACAATCCTCCCAGTCCCTTCATGCAATTTCTACCCCAACCCGCACCCAAAAAAGCATGACAGAGAAAAAGCAAAACCGAAGCCCAAGTAACACAAGCTACGAAGATGGAAACAGAAGCAAGCAGGGTGGAAGGATACGGTCACATTCTTCCAAAGAAACAGTGCCCATATTTTGCCAATATTTAAAGATTGATTAAGTAAACTGCTTGATAGTATGGGGAGTACCATGTACTGAGCAAGCTCCGTAGCTGTGTGAAGATCACTACTTGCTCCAGTAGTAATATGGTCCTGGCCAAAGATAAGTTCCTCAGCTACTCTTCCTCCCATACAAACATCAAGCCGAGCTAGCAGTTGTTTCTTGCTGATTGAAGTTTCATCATTAGAAGGAAGCTGGGTAACCATGCCCAAAGCCGATCCACGCGGCATGATTGTAGCCTTGTGAATTGGGTGTGCACCTTCAGTATTCAAGGCAACAATAGCGTGCCCACTTTCATGATATGCAGTGAGCTGGAAACAAACATTTAGAGCATTCAGGACAACTTTGTCGTAAAACAATCCAGTAGATGAAAGCTTAATTTAGGAAAAAAGGCATATGCATTATGCAATTGTTACATGCAACCCATGGCCATAAATAAACAATGCACAACTGCAAACGGATTTAACTATGCTGGCTTAGCAACCAGTCTCCCAAAATAATTATTAACTTGTCCACAAATATTAATGCCAAGCACTATAATAATCGTTTAGTTAATTATTACTAATAATTCAGATTTTTTTAAGGCAGAAATCCAGTTAACTTTTCTATTCTAGATTTCCAGCGAGTCAATTTCAATAATTAGCAGGGCAGTTGAGTGTCATCAGAAATTGATGCATAAAACTCAACCCAGACAATTCACAAACATAATCCAACTGTAACAGAATAAAACCATTGATATAAAGAATCGATAGATCCAACACTGATAAGGCTAGATGTGGATAAGATGTGTACAACATATTAATAAAGAAAGAAACAGGCACCTTCTTTGAATCTTCTGACAGAAACATTGTTTTCCTTTCTGTGCCCATCATTATCCTGTCTTTGGCAAACTCTAACTGGGATGCAGTCAACTTCTCAGCCCCTTCAACAGCAGCCTTAATGGCAGCAATATTGACCAAGTTCGCAAGATCTGTTCCAGGAAGTGGAGTCAGGGGAACAAAATAGAATCCACTTCAATCTCAAATTGATTCACGTATTTCATTAATCAATTCAAAAATACATCATATTTACTTTTTCCATTACACAGATCCAAGAAGTTCAAGCAGGGCTCATGTATCACATACTCATGGACAACTTCAGAACACTGTAAACTACGAATATCAAGAATCTTGTACTCTACAGAAAAATGCCTTATGGCAGACTTCAATTGAATAGCAAATAAAGTAACAGTATATCATGCCTGCCCCATTGAATCCTGGAGTACCGCGAGCAATCGCTTTCACATCAACATCATCAGCCAATGGTTTGTCTTGTAAATAGAGGTCCAATATCTCTTGACGACCGCGTACATCCGGATTAGGAACAACAATCTGGACAGAATGGATGCACAAATCAAAAAATAAGAAATAAAAAAATGCAAGTTATAACTAATTTAACAGAAGGGAAAAAAGAGTTCACATCATCTAACATATTAGAACTGCCTTATTAAGTATTTATCCTTCCCACATCCTCATTCATTTGCACTATCATTTTCCTCGTACCACGTACACCCTATATCAGAATCAAAAGAATCTCAGAGCCTATTTGGGATAGCTTTTACTTCTACTTTTGCATTCTCATGAAGCCACCTTAGACAACTTCCTTTAAAAGCTTTACTAACCTGCCAAAACACTTTTAGAAATTTATTTAAAATTATCAAAATAGGCACAAAAGCAGCTTCTTAGTCGCTTAAGGCCTGCTTGAGAGTTTTTTGGTTGGCACCGTGTATGAGAGGTTGGGAAAATCGGTGTTTGTTAATTTCTTTTAAATACCATTTTGGGAGGTTTTTGTGTACTTTTGACCCCCTTTCTCAACCCATCAAATTGGTGAGTTTTGTCCGTTTCTAAAATTCCCTTCCTATTTTATCCCCGATAATATAATTATTTTCAACTCACATAAATAAGAAAATACATTAACTAAAAAATTTATATATATATATATATATATATATATATATATATATATATTATGTTCGACACACATCAAACTTCAACAAGGTGTATATTCTCCAATTCCTATTTGGGCCCACAAATTTTATTCTTGGTTAAATATTATTCCATTTCCACTAGGAAACCAAGTAAAAGAAAGAAGTATGTTTCACCCACTTTCTTCCTTATTTTTTTCCTCTATACTCTCTCCTTATTTTCCTTCCTTTCTTCAATAACCAAACCAGAGCATAAAGTTCAGGATATTGAGTTTTCTTCTGTTGGGAGAAATAGTGCAGCCTATAAGAAAGTCAAGGAAAGCAAACATAGAACCAATTAACAAAACATGCTTTAGCTCCAAGATAGGATTCTTGAACTTTTCCCAGGTCCTCGGATAGCTAACTAATTCAAAGACTCGTTAACTGCCAGGACTCCATAAATTTGTGAACCCATTTGGGAGTGGGGCTCACATTTTCATAAAGTATCAATAGTTATTGAGAAATTAATAATTCTTGGAACCACAACTCAAAATCTCTGAGTAATTGTACAGTGCAGAAATATCATATCAAAGATAAGAAGTTAATAAATGTAATGGCGTGTGGCTTTTTATTTTTTCAAAACATAATTCACCACAGAATATATAATACCTGATCACTACCAAACTGAGACGTCTAAAATTTGATATAGTTATAAATGAAGAAAAAGGATTTGAGCATCAAAGATGTGAAGGTCTTCGAATATTATCAAAAAAACTTACATGCCGGTCAAATCTACCAGGTCTCGTCAAAGCAGGATCAAGTATATCAGGCAAGTTTGTTGCAGCCATCACAATAATTCCCTGTGAAAAAGTTCAAAAAGTGATTTAATAAATAGAGAGAATATAAGAAAACTGCGCAACTTTGTGTGTCTTTACCTCATTCTGTTCAAAACCATCCATTTCAACAAGTAGTTGGTGCAGCGTTTTTTTCGTATGACCTTCCCACTGCTTTCGGGTTGACCCAACAGCATCAATTTCATCAATAAATATGATGCAAGGTGCCTACAAGATGTACAACAGAAATCAGAATGAGTCCAGTTAATGGAATACTCGAATCATCCCTTTTCAACAGAAAACCCAATAAATTGGAGATATCATTTGGTTTTCCTAGATAAAGCTGCAGAGTGGAAAAACCAGTTACATATATTGCTTCCTGGAATTCATGATCGACAGGAGATGATCAAAAGTGCGACATTTTTTGTTTGATTTACTATGTCACATAATGCCTTCACTATGCTAAGTAAGGCCATTTTAACCAGCCCCATAATATGGACTCTGCATGCATGTATAGCATTTGAGAAAACAGAAGAGATCATGATTACAAATCGTATACTTAAATTCGAAGGTTACCATATTAACTTTTTAGATTATAGAAGCGATAATGTGTTGAGTTTATCCACTTCTTCTGGGCTGTTCCAAGTAAAAAATTTAAGCATAAAAGTTCAATAGTTCCACGAGTAATTTTCATCATTGCTTACTTCGTAGCAAAAATTGAACCATCTTTCATTCCCATCTAAAGCTGTTGTATAACTGTATTTCTTGACATTGATTGAAGCTGAACCCACAGATTCCCAATTATACCCTAAATTTCATTTTAAGATTAAAAAAATGCAAAAGTACATGAATTATTATTGATATAGTATAGTATTTCATGTGAAGGAAACACAATAACTAAAATGGACTTCATAAGAGGGAGGACTACTTGATTTAATTGTGCATTAATAAATCAATGATGAATTTCTGTCCGGGGTGGGGGGTGGGTGGGAGATTGAATGGTGGCATATTATGAAATGAAGTAAAAATATAAAAGAGAGAATTACAATGAAGTATATAAGCTAAGCACAAATACTTTAAACAATCTATCATCTCCCCTTTTCTAAGTACAATTTGATATGTTATGGTGCCTGGTAAACATGACTGAGAACTGCGAAAGGTAGAAGCAGCAGACCTTCTTTTTAGCTGCTTGAAACAAGGATCTTACACGACGAGCACCAACCCCCACAAACCTAGAAGAAGAAAAAAAAATTGTAAATTCCAGCTCCACGTCTCTAAAATTTGACCATGCTAAGCGTCTAGATCTTACTTTTTCGGGATTACAGAAAATTTATTTTGGTACTATTTCGTGCTTTTAATGATCAAAAATTCAAAACTGCAGAAAAGAGATTGTTTTTCAGGGCGCACGTGAATTTGGACACATACAATCATCCTGTCTTCCTATGGTTTACTAAAATCAGTGTATAGTTTTCTGTTCAATTTTTCCTAAACTGGCAAATAATGTGAAAGCTATTCTAAACATGCTTACATTTCTTCGAACTCAGAGCCTGCTCTGTAAAAGAAAGGAACACCAGCTTCTCCAGCAATGGCCTTCAAAATAAAAGAAACATTATGATAAAAAAAAAAAACTGCCTGTAGCAGGCAGAAGCCACGATGAGCCATGCACCTCAAATTTAGCAATACGGAGAAGCAAGTCCATAAAATATGATAGATATCCTTAGCTTACCTTGGCAAGCAGAGTTTTACCTGTTCCAGGTAATCCAGTCAAAAGGATTCCCTGAAATTTAATACAGATTACAGCATACAATTTGGAAGAAAATATTTATTCAACAACTATAAAAACATATAAGACAAAATTGCTTCACATAAGCAAACCTTGGGTAACTTCCCCCCTAATCGAGTGAACTTTGAAGGATTTTTCAGATACTCGACAACCTCCTCAAGCTCTTGCTTAGCATCATCACAGCCTTTGACATCTTTAAATGTTTTAACATTCTGCCAAAAAACTGTTCAATAACTCTTTGCTGATTGAAATTATAAAGTTCAAAGCACTAAAGATCCACCTCAGACAGCAAAACTTATATCTAGCTTGATATGAACTATCCCAACAAAGTGTTTTTGACAAATAATAAGAGTAGCAGAAATCTCTTAAAACAAAAATGAAACTCAAAACAATCCATTATCCTTTTTAACATGAAATTTAACAAGTTCGCATCAATAAAACTGTGTTATACATATGGCTAAAACAGTTAAAGTCACGTGGTAATAATGACAAATTACCTTCTCTGGAACTATTTCTTTGTTCAACTCTTTTGGGGAATAAGAAGAACTTGAGCCAACTCCAGGAGTTCCTATCCCACCCAAGCTACCAATATACTTCTGAAGTGCAGCAGCGCCCATTAGCCTGAAAAAGCCATCAACATTTCAAAACCCAAAAGACGGAATTAGTAAATAATAACGTATTCTCCACATATATGAGAAATGGAGAGAGAACAGTCATAATATCCTCACACTTATAAGTTTATTAACTTATAACCCCCAGCCCTGAAAAACGAAGTGCCAGGAAAATGCAACATATTTAAGCAACTTCATCACCCAAAATTCCGCAGAAGTAAAATATATAGCATTCATCAAACAGAACTGAAAAAATATGAATCAAAAGGTCATACCACACTAAGCCGACAGCAACAGTGAACAAGATGGTCGAGATGACTTCTTGTACAAGCCGAGATGATCTGTTTGACATTTTGGGGTCAACCTATCCAGAACACAACAAGCTAAGGTTTGAGAATAGGTGATGCACTAAATAAAGTTCCAACAAGAAAAGAATCACAATTAAATAGTCAATTACTTCTAATCCTATGATAATGATAGTGCTAAAAGTTAATACCATGACAGGCACACAGAAAACAATGGCAAAAAAACAACGGCAGGATAATTTCTGTTCACAGAATATAAGTATGCCAGAAGCAACCAAAATTCATGTCTCTTTCAGTCCTTACCATCACAACATGTAATGGCTGCTTCTCAGATATACCGGGGTTCACAAAGGGCTCATCCATGTTCCCCGAAGCACGCTGCTTTAATTCTTGCAACTACATATAATATTTAATTGTTAGCAAATTGAAGAACATGAAATATGCTCAATTTTTAGAATGAGATAGCTCAAGTTATTATTCATTGTTGTGGAATCAGTTATAATCAACCAAAAAAGGTGCAAACGATGGGGAAAAGTTCCAGTGGATAAAGAGGTAGATGTGGCTAAATAAACCAGTTTCACTCGCATCATATATTTGATTCAGATAATATGAGAAGTTAAAAAGTGTATATGCATCAAATGATAAAGGAAGCAGACTGAAGTGTTTGATGATATTCACCAGGATGGCAACAAGAACAAGTGACAGGTATAGCGTGAAAATTGACAAGGGAAAAGAAAAGAAATCTGCAAAAACTTTGGTTTTCTAACTTACTGACCTTCAATAAAATTGTCCTTCCAGAAAAATATATTAACAGCTTGTGAAAGTGTCATGTATACAGTAACAACGCTATATAATTAATAGATATACCATTCGTGTCTATTGCAAAATTAGTCAGCTGAGAAAAGATAAATGCACAGCATAGTACCAGAGAAGGAAGACTGGAAGGTTTCCCTGACTGTTCATCAGGTAAATATTCAGCAATGGCATTCGTGGCCACTAGTGCTCGAAGATATTCTGCAACTCCCCTACTGTCTACAGCATGAGCTCTTTGTTCAAACCGCTGTAGAACAGACTCAGGACTGGACATAGCAAAAAAGAAAACCATCAGAACATGTCTCCAGCTAAATACCAGTTTTCAAATTTCTAGTTTAAGGTAAGAGTGGTCACATTTCATGGGCAGATTCAAAATTTTATGAATGGTATGAAGGATTCAATATGTACAGTAACAATAACATTTCAACTTCTGACAAATAAGCTCACAGAGATTAAAACAATCCACCAACATTGACCATTATAACACCTATTTCCCAGCGTGATTCAAATCACACGCCTTACCATTGTATTAAATTGTGTAACACTGTCACTATATCTTGCCCAAAATTACTATATTTTGAATATAACTACAATGTGCAGACACTATTTTCAGCTCATCCTACATACCAATTTATTTTTATATATTTAAAAAATAAAAAGGCTTTTTCCCATTAGCAATCCTCCTTGAGCTATCAGCTTTCAGTAAATAATTTAAGTTTTCTAATTTTTAAATATTATGAAACACCCAATATAATTCAACAAGTAATGATACTTCCATCAATAGTATATGATACACTTTTAACTGATCCCTCTATTTTAACTAAATTAGAAATAACTTGACCAACAAGATATCAATTCAAATAAGAAGCAAAAGAACTCTAATTCAAAATGCTACTATTCACCAATTCCTCGTATTTTTAGTAAACAATAAAGCAAGAATCTTTGCATACAACTCAATAACACAGTCCATTATTAAGGTGAAATGAGCCATAAAGACCTGTGCTTATTGAGCTCCGCCAGAAGTGCACTCTGCTTTCCAGCATCCTGAGGATTCACATCAGCCTCAGTGATTAAACGATCTAACAGCTTCTCCTGCCGCCAAAACGGCCACCAACTGAACCAATCTGAATACAAAATTCTCTGAAACCCATTTCTCAACCTGGCAAAAAATCCCATAATAAAAACCAATATTGGCAACCTCTTCTCGACATCCTCAGTTTGCCCCAAACCTTCCTTTAACACCTCGCCCTCTACTCCTTCACCCGCCTCAATTTTTGCGCTTTCCCCCACAATATTCCCATTATTGAACTCATTTACTTCAGGCTTTTCAATATCCGTATTTAAGTTACCATTAAATAAGTCCGGCGTTGAATTTACACTTTCCGGAATTGGATTTAATGTACAAGAAACCACAAAACGATGCCGTGAAAATCGAGACTTGGGAGGAAGCCAAATGAACTTACGATTTCTACTTCTACATAGAATTAACGGAGAAGCAAAAAGGGAAACCCGGGGTTTCAGACAAAAAGCTATATTATTGAATTGCGAGAATGAGGGCTTGTAAACAAGAGAAGCTTGAAGTGTAGCACTCATAGCAATACAATTCTCAATTCAAAAAACCAAAACTGACGATTAAATTACGATTTATAAAGAGGGCTAATTTCTTTATTCTTATTGGGTTTAGAGTTGAACTTACTCACAATTCACAAACAAATTTGACAGCATTTTCTACTCTTCTCTGCACCACAAGATTGGGTTGTAGATATTAAGAGAAGGAGAGAAGAAAAACCTTATCTTGATTGAAAATTGGTGCTTATGGTTTGTGGTCTTTATATTCTTGATGAGAAATTAAGGGTTTTAATTCACATTCATTAACATTCTATTGTTACTATTTTAGCCTTGCACGACTCTCGTCGAAACAAAATTCTTTATTTTTCTTATTAATTTTAGTTCGTTCCCGTAATAAAAAAATTTTCCAATTAAATTTAAAGATTCTTGTATACTTTTTTAATCACACATTTTTCAAAAAATTACTATTCAAAATTTCATTTACCCCTAATTTTTCTTTATAATAACTATACTTGTTTCCTTACTATGTCAGAGCACGATGCTTCGTAACTTTATGAAAGGGTTAGATTTTGATTAATGGTGTGGAGATGGAGGAGTTCGGGTGTCAAAGCGGAAGTGATCACCTTTGATTCGATGGACAACACTCATGAAAATATACTTGTATCCAGTCGTGTCACAGGGCAACCCACTTGCATGCACATACAAGTTATGTCGAACATGTCAGTAAAATTCAATTTTCTTTAATAAAATTAGTAATAGAATTATTTTCAAAATTGTTAGTGCTCTGATTTAATATTTTATTTCAATTTTTTATTTGCTTTAGTAATAATGTGTCAATATTTCAAATATTTGATGTGGATTTTTCACCATAATTGAATAAATAAGCGATCTAAAATCTTCTTTTCTCCGATGACAAAATAGTCTAGATTTTCGTTAAATCCTAAGAATCCTTCTTTCAAATTTCTGGACACTGGCTGAAGTTAAGAAGTAGGACCCAGACTTACGAAATTAGATATGCAAGAATCACGTGATGAACTAACAGAAATTTAAAAACTTTCATTATTAAAGAAGAATTATGCAATAAAATAAAAGATTGATGATCAACTTGCTTCATTTCAAAATTTGGGGCCAAATTAATACTGGAACGATATGTTAGAGACCAATGATGAAATTTTCACTATTTTTCACGCATGCACCATATCGTGGAATTTGTGCTCGTTTTTCTGTGTTTCTTAACATTTTTTCGCGGCATATGCATTAATTCCACAAAATATGCTAAACATTTCAAGAGCACAACTACGAATGTTAGGGATGGGAAGTAATATTATCGTCTTCAATACTTCTTCCCAATTTTATTTTTCCCCGGCGTGGTCGGACCTGAAGCGAGGCATGTGAGTCCATTCGGTGGCAGATTCAGACATTTTAAATTAGGGGCACAATCAAACTTGCGAAAAAATTGCGAAGAATTTTATATTAAAAAATTTACATCTAAAAAAAAAATCATACCCCATATAAATTTACGTCCAAATTTTACATGGGGGTATGACTTTTTCGAATGTAAAACTTTGAAAATTTTTGATGTCATACTCATTGTAAAATTTCCTAATAAAATGACGTAAATTGTATCGAGCAAAAATAAGAAATGTTAATAAAATAATTTTAAAATTTTGAAGGATGACGAGTTAGACGTCTCTTTTTAAAATGTACGTTTAGTGCACTTTTAACTATTTTTTTATGTCTATTTGGACCATTCGATATATCTACGATATTGTTTTCGAAATGAGATTCGAAATGATATAGACGATTTGTGGATTCAACTAGCGTACGATCATCAGAGAATTTTTAAAGTTAACATGTTATCGAAATATTTAAAATACTAGTTTGGAACAATCTAGTTTAACAAATCATAACATTTGTTACAATTGGTCGTTTTGCGCACCATTAAAGACATAGAAAATTAGGTTGTGAACATTTCGAAATACTATTAAGAAGGCAATATTTCAATTTCATTTTGCATCACGACTTCAAAAACTGAGACAAAAACATAATTAAAAAAAAAATTGCCCAAAAATTGGGGGTCACATGACCCATGCCATCCCTTGTGTCCACCCTCAGTCCATTGCCACATACTCAAACTCAAATGTGGCCACAAAAATTCAAAGTTTCTTTTGTTGTTTCGAAGTTTCAAAAAGTCAGGGCCTGTTCTCTTTACCATTTTCAAGCCATTTTCTATTTTCGATTTTCCAAAACAGTGAAAACACATTCTCTTTCCCATTTTCTAAAACGCGTTTTTGAAAACAAGTTAAAATTTTGTAAAGAAAACTCAAAGTGACAAATTTGTCATTTGGGGTGTTTTCAGTTATAATCAAGTCAAAATTTTCAAAACACGTTTTGGGTGTTTTCAAAACAATTTTTCAAAATGCCAAAAAGAACACATTTTCAAAAATCTCAAAATGGACACTCAAAACACAAAANACAAAGAGAACAGCCCCTCAATTTTGAGGCAGTTTAATGTAAACCGGTCCATGACCTACCCAACCCAATCCACCCAAGTCTATCCATAACCCATTATCCACCACCTAAGCGTTCAATCGAGAGTTTGGTTAAAAATTTCAGAGTTGCAATCCAAATTCCCAATGCGCAAAGAGAAGCTCCAGCTCCAAGCCTGCGACCAGATTGCGACGATGCCGTGAATGATGAAAACAAGGTACATAATGTTTTTGTTTTTTGTATAGTTTTGCTAGTTTTGAAATTCTTTTAAATGATCGAAGTATATGCAAGTTCATCACATTCTTTTTTTTTGTGTTTCTGTAAAGTTTTCAGGAAATTTGCCATCTATGACTTTTGAAACTTTTTATTGAACCAAAATCCCCTTCATCTTTTGTTGCCAAATCAAAAAATCCAATTTCCCATTGAAAATTCAAATTTCGAAATGTGAAGATATTTTGAAAAAATAAAACAAAAAAAATGCACAAATAGATCACACAAAGTAATCCTAAGGCAACAATATACGCCGTTCTAGGTTCCCTAGGTTTCGTGAGACTCAAGATCTCAGATCAAGGGAATGTTCAAATGGGTCAAGTCTAGGTGTTCTAACGGAATATCCAATGCAACACGAAGGTTTGTCAACAAAAAACAAAGATCTTCACGCAATGCAATTTCACACAGAGACTAAACAACAGTTATAGCACAAACGCAATTACCAACTTGCATTCAAATTCAACACTTCAAAATAGAGCAATAAATTCCTAAATTCTAGCACAAGCAATGGTTACCCCTTC
>CAIGRP010041416.1:0-12182 GCA_903798385.1 Fraxinus cuspidata
GCAAATGACAAAAGAAATAAAAATAATCTAGAGTAATAAAATGATGTCTCATTAAATCCTTGTCAAAAAACCCCAGTTAAACAAAACTTGATTGAAGGAAAAATAGTATAATTACTCCTCTTATTTCAATAAATGAAATTTTTTTTATTAGATCTCCATGTCTTGTACATCAATATCTTCAATATCATAAGTTTAGTGAAACGTGTTTCGTGTTGTTTTATTATAGTCTTCAAGAAATATTGGCTTTATAGATGATATTTATTAGCCTTTTTTGTCTTTAGTTAGCATGATGAATTGTTGTAAAATAAATTGTATTGTTGTTCTCTTCACGAATCGTACACAATTTGTAACATATAAGTATATTATTTTGAGAGAAATGTCCAATAGGTTATGGATATCATTATACGAAGAATATATTTTGGTAAAATCTTATTAGGAAAAATCTTGTGAGAAAATCCTAATGAAAGAAAAATAATACATTATTCCTTTGAGTACGCTACGAAAGTTGCCTTATTAAAAACTTTGCAGAAAAACCTAAAGGATAAAACTTTTGATAAGGAAAAAATGTACAATGTGTATTTATTCCCCTCACGATACTATCACTTGAATTATATGCTCCAAGCATATTAAATCATTCATAGATAACATTAATAGTCATGTCAAATGAGTTAGCTATAATAGCATTTCAAATTTCATGCATTGTCAGGATAACAAGATATAAACTTGTGATTGTATCCACCAAGATCTTTATGGAATTTCTTACATTACGATTCGTACATTACATATTACGACTTCATTTTTCTAATTTCATTTTCACATAAGTATACATCTTTTGAATTTTCGTACCGTGGGTTTAGAAACTTCAAATTTCTCAAGTAAATTCAATTTTACTAGGGTCGCGTCCTTCTATTTGGCCAATTTTTTGTTTTATTGATATACTTCAATGAACTTATTATGATATCCTCATTATTTATAATATAAAACTATATATTATGTAAAAAAATATTGCTGACATTTTTTTCTTTTCGATTCTATTTTTTTTCATAAGGGCATAACTTATTGAGATATCTCCATTTTTAATATTTCAAATAATATTTTGGGATTTTATAATTATTTATGTTTATATGTTCTCTAAAAATATATGTCTCCTAAATATGACCATCTTCTTTCTTTATTCCATTTTTTTTTTTTTTTTTGGAGATTTTTTTCTTAGAATTGAATGTTTTCATGCTTCAGACGTGTCATAGATATATCAAATATAATATTAATGAGATTGTTCTTCTAGGACGTCAATTCAAGTTGGAGTACTTAAAGTTGTTGAGTGAGATTTGTTGATCTCTTTGGTCAAGAAACGCATCTAAATGAATTATCTTTTGAACTTCTGGTTCGAACTATCTTTTGCAAGATCAAGATAATATAATAATGCATTTGTACATTATTTTCATCTTCTTATTTCCTTTCCTAATGCTGAGAGAATTGTCTACTCGAATTAATAATTAGAAAACCGTATTATAAATTTTTTTTTATAGGGGTTTAAACTACACGTTTATTTTCAGAATTCTTTACTTTTCATTTCAGAGCATTATGGTGTAAAAATATACATGATGCTAATAGCATTTCCTAGACAAAGTTGGAAATCACCTTGTTCTCAACAGTAATGGTGTAAAAATTAATTGAAATCATTTAAAAAATAATAGTGTTAAATCATTTATCATCATCCCAACTTGCACTTAATAAAAGCCTGAGATTTAAGCTCGCTAGCATTAACAAGACGCACTGTCTTGATTGTATAATATAAGAATTATGCTTATAATTTAAAATTTGAAAAATAATTTCACAAATTTCAAGTTGTGAATACCTGCAATCATTTAGTAAATGTATCATATCTATTAGATACAAATAAAATATAGATGGTTAATACGTAGGGTGCTGGAGCCCCTTTTATCACGTCAATTAACTTTTTAGAAATATAGAAAATTCAATACTTATTTTACCTAGTGATGATTAATGATCAAATTTATATAAAGAGCATACATCATATAGAAATTTAATGAATTGAAAAATCTTAGATTAATAGAAGAAAATCCCCTAAAAACGTTTTCATGTGCAATATACCCTTACTTATTGGAAATAACAGGAAAATCCCTTATTTAAAACTTTTTGTTCGAAAAATCCCACACCGTCAAGAGCGATCAAATTTGCTGTTAAAAATAGTAAAAAAGTACCAAAATTAAAAAGGAATAATTACAATTTCAGTACACGAACCTTTTACTTTTTGACAAACTAAATTCAAAAATTTTATATGTGCCACCTACCATTCTAAATCTTTAAAACTTTACCCACCCCACCCACCCCATCCCATCCCACCCCAATTCATCTTCTTCCCCCGAAAATACAAATTAGTTGAATCTTTTTTTTGTTTGCGAAGTTAACAAATTCTTCCCCACTTCATTTTATGTTTAAAGTTAACAAAGTCTCCTTCAGTTTCTGCATTATTTTATCCGAAGATTTTGAACCTACATCGAGCTTGTTTATTTCCAGCAAATCGAACTTCAGTTCAGGCTTCGATTTTCCAGAAGAATTTGGAACGTCCTAGAGGTGATTTGAAAGAGTTTTTTAGAATTTTTTTCATATAGTTGCATTTTTTGCCTAGGATTACCCCTTTCTATGAAAATTTTGAGATTAAGATCTTGAATATTCTTTTGCAAGTTGGCTGCACTTTCAGTTCTGGTTAGTATCTCTGAATCAACATGGAAACTTGAGACGTTGTATTATTACCCGAAATTTGTGAGATTTTGAAGGGTATTGTGCAGGGTTTTTCTCTAAGGATGAGGAGTGAGGCAAGAATGAAGGTGAACTGGATTAATGGTGGGATCAAAAGAGGGAAAATTAAGAATTTGGGCTTGGATTTGAGCAAAAAAGAAGTGGATTTTTTTATGTGAAAATCAATGGATGAGCTTGGTTTAGAGATGGGAAATCGATTAACAAGGAAAAATCAGTACAAGTTCTGTGCAAGAATTTGAAAACAGGAGACAATGCAAAACCTGATGGTTGTGTTTCTTCTATTAATTCTTGACCTTCTTTTTGTCATTCAGAAAACTGACGCAAGGCAGAATGCTGATTCAGAGGTTCTAAAACTTCACAAACATAAAATGATTCAACTAATTTGGATTTTTGACGAAGAAGATGGGGGTGGGGTGGCGTGGGGGTGGGGGTGGGGTGGCGAATAAAGTTTTAAAGATTTGGGATGAAACATGGCACATATGAAAAATTTGGATTTCATTTATAAAAAAATAAAAAATTTGAATACTGAAATTGCAATTATTCCCTTTTTAACGACAAATTTAATGGATCTTGACTGTCACAAAATGTTTCAAACAATGGGGTTTTCTGCGATTTTTAATATGTAAAGAGGTATATCACACATGGAAACGTTTTTAGGAGGGCTTTCTACTATTAATCCAAAAAACTTCTAGTTTTTCAATTAATATGTATTCAAATTCCTAATAATTTTTTTTTGCGTCATTGTTGGTCCGATGATGATAATCCATGCCAAACAATGAAATAATGTAGTTATTGAATTTTTGATTCAGTACATTATTTGCTCAATTGTAATAATACTTGTAGAGTAGAAAATAGAGCAAGTAAAATAATATTGATTTTTCTAGAACCCTACAATTAGATATGCAAAATCCAATATCATATTGTGTTGATTTTCATCATTCTCGCATTTTCCTTTCAAGAGTCATCGTGAGTTTAGTTAGATGCTTGTACATGCTACATGTACATTACATATGTCTCATGTCTAAATATTATATCAAATCATAAAGTTTTTTCGAATAAAAAAAATTCAAATTCGTGAGAATATTTGATTTAAATGATTTTATAATTTTTGAGAAGTGTGCTTCTTTGAAGATATTAGTACATGTAGAATCACGGTTATTCAAGAGCAATGGCATAATATTCTTTTAATTTACTCACGCATGACTACACAATATTCTTCAACATAATTTTAAGTTTTGATTTTAATATAAAATTAGGATTAATAATTTTATAATTTAAGTTTTATTAGAATGGTTTTTTCTTTCATGAATATGAGTTGAATTTTGCACTACAAAACAAGAGGAATCTTCATTGTTTTACGCACAATTTGAAAGAATACCCTCGGTACATTTTACTATATATTCTCTTATAATTTTTGGCAATTTTATACAAGCTCGTTCTTTATTTCCTTGTAATCTTTTTCTTCTTATAGAAAGATAACCGATTGTGAGTTATAAAGATTTTTTTAATCTTAAAATCTTGTTTTGCCTATATTACTTGCATGAAGGGGCTACACTACTTTAGGATAATAACTTCCGTGATTCTTTTAAACTAGTCTTTATAACTCTATTCTCGTCTTTGTGTTATTTTAATTGTGTTTTTAATTGACATTCTATTACACAAACACTTAATTTTCTATAACACATTACTCAATTTACAAGTTATAATCAGCGGAAAATATTTTGGGTTAAATGAATTATTTATTAATCCCGAAAATAACATTTAAAGAAAAAAATTATCTGATAATTTATGTTGGGCTAGAATTTCCTCAACATGGGCTGTTTTCTGAAGGGGAAGTCGGATCCTGGGTCCACCAGTTGGATCATAAGAGGAAGCAGGGCCCACTTCCAGAAGATGACAAATCTACTGACCCGATCCATCTCAAGTCATTTAACATTGTAGTCAATTATTGAATCCAAGTCAGCTTTATCAACAAATAATTAATCGAAAAAAAATATTAGAAAGTTATAATATGTAAATTATTTTAGTTATACAGAAATATACAAGTTCTGAGTTATCTTTTTAATTTGACCATGCAAATATTTCAGTTCTTCCAATTAATTTTAAAGTGGTGAGACCTTAAAAAGTACATATTCTATAAGACCTAGAAGTATATAACTATATAAATGCGTGCAAGAATGTGTTAAGAATATAAAATCTGCCTTTAACGAAAAAGTTTTATAAAGGATAAAAAATGTTTACACGAACCGATCCAAATAGAGCGTTCAACGATAGGGCGTAAATCTATTTGAAGAAATAAATTTGACAGGTTTTTAAAATTGTTTATAGTGCCGTCGTGTTTTATTTATTTTATTTTATTGTACTTAAAGACAGGTTAAATATCATTTTAAAAGTTACAATTTTTATTTATTTTTATCGACTACTTATTATCTACAGCAACTTTATCAAACATAGTGGTAAAGAAGTATGTGATTTCCGATCAAAAAAAAGAAGTGTGTGATTTGGGTCAACGTGGAAGAATGGACCTATGGGTAGGGAATCTTAGGGTAGGACAAAAGAGAATTTAATGTTATTGTCTTAATAGGTTTGTAAAAAGGGACAAAAGTAGAGTTGTAGAATTCCACCATTTTATAATCTTTTGAATATCACCTTTTATTTCTCGCAGACCCAAGTATAAATATGTTAAAAAGAGAAAAAAATGCAGTCAGTACTACAAAGCATGCAAACAACCTACATAAATCCTACATAAACATAGTCTAAGTTCATCTATAATTATTTGTATTGGTCAGACTTTAGATTTGCTCCCCAATGATCACCAATCTGAATCCCCTCAGGGTCAGTGAGATCAGTACCCGATCATAAACTTTAAAGCTTCGTGGGATTAGTCGAAGTCGAAGTACGCGCAAGCTGGCCCGGACATCCACGGTTATTAAAAAAAAAATTTATTTGTAACTTTTTAGGAGAAGTTGTGAGTCTCATTAAATATGTAGAAAATAAATAAGTAATATTTATGAATGTATGGTTGAAATTAATATTTGAATTGGACAAAAAAAAAGAAAATTATTAATAATTTTTTAAGTAGCAAGTTTGCTCAGAGCAATAATTAATAACAATGTAGAGAAAAGAGGAGGATCAGATGGAGGAACCTCAAGGGTACACTTTATTTCTTATCGTGTAACAAATTTGATAGTGATATGACCTTGGAGGGGGCTAGTGGGATGGGTGAGAGTAGACAATGGAATTTGAGTCTCTCGAGGCAGAGAAAAAAGTGGAATAGTACACTATGAAGAGCCTGCAGCTTTTATCAATAGACCAAAGGGATTTTACATTTTGTTTTCTTGTTCGAATTTATAATGTCAATATATATTCCTATTCCCAATTCTCACAGCAAAAAAGTGGATACAGGAAAAGCCCTTTTCTTCTTGGTCACTTCGATTCTCTACCAGTATAAAAACAAATGCTCTTTCCATTCCCTTCTTCTGTTCCATTTCTTCTTCATATCCATGAGATTCTTGATTTAACTGAACCCAGTAAATAAGTTCAGTCAAAGTTTTTTATGGGGTTGTTGGGAAGTTTTGTGTGGGTGCAGAACTATGGGAAGAAGCAATGCAGAAGGCTGTTGTGGAAAATGAGAGCAGCAACAAAAAAGGCAGTCAAGAACAGAGGCAAACAGCAAGTCAAGTTCCAGTATGATCCTTCCAGTTATGCTTTGAATTTTGATGATGGTTCTCAAGAAATGGGAAGTGCATTTCACCAGCCTAAATTTCAGGACTATTCAAAGAATACTATCTGGATTTATGTTATCTGGGTGGAAAATGGAAATGGAGCCATAGAAATTATGAGTTATCATCTGCCAATAATCTCTACACCCAGCATTTTTAAGGAGTAGCAAAGCTTTCTGGTTGTTATGATGATTTATGAGTTTTATTATACTGTCATCTTTTAGTGAACTTTACTCTTTATGTTGAAATTCAAAGAATGTGCAGTTACTGTTTTAAGAGCTGAATATCGAGGCAACAATTTTTAATACTTGATTTATAGCAATTTAGGGAATAAAAAAAAGTTAAGCATTCCAATATTTAACGTTTAATTTTATTATTCAAAAAAAATATTTATTATTTTTCCTTATCTTTTATTTTTACTGACTTTCCTCCAAATTATTATATTATTTTCCTCCACTGAAAATTAAAATCATTTGAATGCATTTAATTATAAGACTCAGTCTCTTGGAGCTTAAATTTAAAGATTGACTCTTTAAAATAAAGAGTATCATTTACAATTAGTACCAGAGACAAGCTTCAATATGTTCAAAGAGTAAAAATTTATATTTATTGTGATAATATAAAATTAACAATTACATTCAGAGAGGGCCCCTCATACTTAATTCTAGGAATTCCAAATCTGTCATAGATTAGTATTTGTATCAAGAATTGTTTATCAGGAACGCAACATTTTAACTTGAGATAGTTCCCATGTTAATCCTGACTAAGGAGGAGTAGATTACCTATCAAAACTATGACATTTTTATTGTTGCATCTAGTAAATATTTGGTGGTGCTGTTAGATATATAATTGGGTATCATTGAGACGGCAATAGCAATATCAATCCGACCGTGAAGGTAGAAACGGGGAATTGGGAAGTCATAGAAATAATTCTGGTCTATTATTATATTTTACATAAATTAATAACTAAATCCACAATCTCGATCAGATATGGACTCTGTACACGAGCCATGCCAAATTCACCACTGGATAAACACTACCAACCTAACACGTTTTCATAAGCCTGATATATGTGAATCGCTAAAAGGTCGTCCAAATAAAAGTACACAGATTTCAAACTTCCATCATTTTCTTGAAATGGCAACACCAGAAAGACGAACCTGAATCATACAGGCACTGGCAGTAATTCCCTTCAAACAGCAGGATCTTCAAGTGCTCCGGTAGATAAATCATTTATTCTAGGATAAGCAGCTTTCTCGTCAAGTTGATTTTGTACCCATATTAGCATCTTCAATAAGCTTGGAAGCTTTGGATCTGATGAAATAATAGTAATTTGGATTCTGATAATTTTAGCGAGATGTACGAAATGCATAGGATTCTTTGCAATGGAAACACAATTACAGAAGAATCCTCAGAAAGAACATCAAATGTGAAATTACCTACTATAGGCAAGCCCTCTTAGTGACAGATTTCTCATGTAATGAATGCTAGTTGTATGAATAATTGGATTGCTTTTAATAGGACATAAAACGAATTCACTAGCGACAGTGAAAAAATATTGAGAGACCGGTAAAAATTTCCAAATATTTCACCCTCTATGACGCGGGCAAATACCCGCATGCATTACCACCTCTAAGATTGATGTCTTTTCTTCACCCATTGGCCACCATTCCCCGCTGCCAATAAACCTCCACCAACGGCTTAGACATAAGTCCAAAGATCTGTATCTTGTGTGCAGTGGTAGGCCATGAAATAATAATGGATAAATTCTTTCTCATTTAATATTAGTTAAAGGTATAGAACTTACAATCTAACTTAGCTCTGTTTGTTTTTTAAGCAGCAAATAAATGAAAAAAATTCTTCGTCAGCAACATCAAACAGCATTCAAAGCTCTGATTCGCTGACATTATCACCACAACCATTAAACCAACTTGGGAACCCTAACCACTCTACCAGCTCCATCCACCATAGCCAATCTCAACTACCACAAAACCTTAGGTGCACAAAGACATTTAAGCCATTGCAATTGTTATTGTTGTTCGGTTTACAAATTGGTTTATGAATTTTCCCGGGTAGTCTTAATACTGGTCAGATTTTGCCAAGAAAATCTTTGGTCTAATTTACTAATCCACATGTCGCCAACAGATCTGCCCAAAGTCGGAGTTGGGTGGCTGGGTAGTTACGAACTAGAACCCTATGTTTTAATAATTATTTGTTAAACAATATCAAGTAGTTTAAAGCAAATTTAAATTTGTAAGAGAAAACATTCATATTCCCTTGAAATGCATTAAAACAAAACTCGAGAATATTTAAAATGAACAGGTACTAACCTTTTTCGTGGCTCTGACTGGTAAGAATGGCAGCATTCACCTCACTAGCAGTCTTAAGGCGCTGTGATATGTCTAACAGCTCACCAACAGGGCAGTTGGTGACATCTTCAAAAGCAAGCAGTGCAACTGTCCTCTCCAATTCTTCTAAAAAGCTTTGCTGAAATTATTGTTATTTTTTAGAATCAGTATCAGGAAAAAACGAGTAATTATGATGAGGAATTTTCATCAAAACATTATATAAAGGTAGTGAAAGCGATCCCAGAAATGAAACAGCATATTACAATGATAAATCTCATTTGTGAAAACTAGGATTAGCTTCAATAAGACTAACAAGGAAACAGATAAAAAGCATAACCCACAAGCTGAAAATTACATTTTCCTCTCCCCGTGGAGCAAGTTCCTCTTGAGCGAACTCTAAAGCCTCTTCTACCTTTCCGTTCCGAATTAATTCTATTAACCTTTGCTGTTGGAGATGGAAAAAGAGTTGTGGATTTGTATCCAAGATCTACATCCAAAAGATAAATAAAAATGTATCATAATGGAATGGGAAAAAAAAATTTTGAGCAATTCTGATAATTGCAAATCATTGACCATAAAATTTTGTCACGCATAAACTATACAATAAGTACTAGTGGTATGCACCAGTTATTCAACCCCAAAAACCTAGGCTTCAAACTTCAAAGATATCAACAACCACACACGAATGTAGATCATCAGAATCTTTATTTGGTTTCATTTAAATATTTATAGCAAGTGACAGCATCACAGAGGTACATATGGCCCTTTTGGAGCCATATATTCAAGGTGTGTTTGAGCCACATTATTTTGGAAGAATGTATTTTGGAACAGTAGATTGATGGAGAATGTATAGTTGAAAAAGAAGGAAAAGTTATTGATATGATGGGAAATAATATTTTATTGAAGAATATGTGGTTGAAAATTAGTAGAAGAATGAGAATGAAAATTTTAATGTGGCTCAAACAGGGGTTCAAATTAGAACCTCATTTTTTCATCTAAATTTTGGTATTTAAGATTCCTTTCTTACTCTTAACCCTTGTAATTGCTATATCTAATATAGACTACTGCCACAACTCCTCTGCATTGGGTTGAGCTTTCTTTTTATGTACAAAAGATACTCCAATGCTGGAAGAAGAAAAGGATTAAGTAATCAAACTGTTTATACAAAGTCCAGAAATCTTATTGAATTAGATGAAAACTGAAAAGCAACAAATTCCAGAAAAAAATGTACAACTAGACTTCAAAGACTATCTCTCATCTGTGATCACAAGCAATCCTACAGCAAACCAAAATCAACAAACAAGACTTCAAAAGGAATAATGCTCAACATGCAGCATTAGTGGTTCCATTGTTCCATAAATAAAAATGCCTCCAAACTTATTGGACGTGTGACAAGCAAACAAAAGGCAAGAATGTAAGAAGTTTGAGCACATCATCATTAAACCTCCTTTATTTCCCATTGAAAACAACAAGAACCATATGTTATCGCACCTCGGGATTCAAATCATTAACTTTTTCAATGGCATCCTCCAGGTTACCACACTGTACTGCCTTCTTAACTGCCATGCGATCCGTGATAGTGGCAAGGTCTATGTCAGCTATATAACCATAAGGAAAATCAACAATATGCTTAAAGCTGAAATGCAACCAAAAACACTACCACAAAACACTAAAAAAAGCATATTGTTATAGTGAAACAGGCAACGAATAAATTAAAAGGGGATACGCTCTGTCCCAGATTCCAATCTGAATTTTTCCGCAGCTTCCACATAACCCTCGGTAACCAGAAAATTCATTACCAATTTATTCATATCCTCTTTTTTTACTTTTACATCGTTGAGCCTTTTCTCCCATTCTTCCCTAGTTATGACTTTCTTCGACGTGGCCTGTAAAATTAACGATATTCACAAAATAAATGCATTGGCAAAAAATTTCAATTATTTTGCATATTCAATAATGAGCTTTGATAAAATTTCACGGTATAAATTATAATCCTGAATTTGTATCATATAAAACTCGAATTAAAGAAAAAACATTCCTTATATCTTTGGACATGAACTCACGCAAACTGATAAAGCATCATCTAAGATACACGATCACGTAAATGCTTCATCAATTCAACCAAAGGAGAATGGGAGGAAAATCCCATAAAGATAAAACTAAAAAATCACAGCTTTAATCTAGATCCATAGGCATGGTCATCGATCGTGGCTTCAAGCATAAAAATCGAAACCAATTACGCTCTTAAAGAATAATAACTATAAGAACAGAAATTAATTGGACAGAGGAAATAAAAAGAATCGAAAATACTAATAAAATTTTTTGCATTTTCTTGGGGTGGGGCGGAGCTGGGGTTACCATGGGTTCAATTTCAGCAAGATGGCGTACGGCATTCAACTGATTCAAGAGAGATGACATTAGCATTCAGCACTCGGTGCCTCCACACCCAGGTAAAATAAAAAAATTAACTGTTTAATTGGAGTTTTACTCTTTGTTAAACTCTCAATTTTACCGCGGGGTGGATTAGGGTTCCGGCGGTTAATAGATTGAGATTTTTAATGGGGTAAATGGCACAAAATTGTTTCGTACAGGTCACCTTTGTTGTACTCCTATTACCCACTTTTTGTCATTTGAGTCCTCAGATCTATCACTTTACGTGCAAATCACCCGTCATCTCATTCCGTCAATTTCCTCCGTCAAATTGTGGCACGCAGCTTTCGTGTGATTTTTTCAAGGATAATTTGGTCAAGATAATAACTGTAACTTTTCCTTAAATTTCGAAGTTTCACAGTGTATCAAAATTTCAAATTTGCAACTTAAACAAATTTTAAGTTCTTGGTGACATCTCGAATTTTTCCTGACGAGTTAATAGGTCAAATATCGAGTTTACAAAGCAAAAGTCGAGTGTAATGGGCAAATATCGAGTTTATCACATAAATCTTGAGTTTGCTTGATTTTATAACTTCAACCGTGCATAATTTTTTATTCCCAACTTCAAATTGCACTTCAATTTTTTTTTTTTGTGGCGTTAAACTCTAAATTCGATTATCTTCCCAATGGGACATTACTGGCCCTATGAAGATTTGCGCACAAAAATTTGTGCATTAATTTTCTCACGTGCTCCGCATTATTCTCAATTCAAACGCAATCAACGTGTCAATTCAAACTACAATGGCATTCACACACCAAAAACACTAACCAAAATAAACTCAACTGCATGAAAATGGACGGCTACAGCTTATATGATTTCCACCCTTAATCTATATGTTAACACTAATTAAAATATGTGAAAGGTAGGTTAGGATAATGGGCCCAATAGGTAGATGAG
>CAIGRP010041424.1:0-15719 GCA_903798385.1 Fraxinus cuspidata
TCATTTAAATCTCTATTGCAACTCAGTCCCAACAAATGGGAAGTGACATCAGAATTCTCATATTCTGCTTATCACCAAAAGGTTATGTCTCAAATATTGACGTGTTCCACATAAGGTCATGTTCCAGATCCATTTACTTATATCAATAAGCACGGAATATTTTAACAAGTTCTCTAACCCATGTTTTTTTAGGATTCCTTCTAAAGATGCTAAAAGTGTGCTTATATTCAATCATATCTGATCGAGTACAAAATTAAAAAATAAGTCACAATGGATCACATAATCTAATCAAGACCCACACAACTCATGAACGTATATAAAACGTGGTATTTTAAATACTTTCGGAGTATTTTTCATCAAAAAAAAATGAAACATTTAAAAAAAAAAAAAAAAATACCACTTAACAAATATTCTTAATTTTTTATAAAATTTTCAGAATTTAATTAAGTTCAAAAAGATATTTTTAATACTTTTTTTTATTTCAATAATAAAATAATAAAATATTTTTGATTTTCTGAAAATTAATTTTAATTGCACATAAAAATCAAGAATATTTCTAGGATCCATGCAATTTTCGAAATTGTTATTAGAATAATCAACTTCCACAAATAATTTTTTTGGACCAATATGCAACATGCAATTTTTCAAACTGCATTTGGAATAATCAATATTCAAAAGTGTGGGGACCAACATGCAATTTCCAAAATTGCATTTGGAATTATTAAGGGATCACTATACATTTTTTTTTAAAAAAATTGAATTTGGAATCATTCAATTCCACGACAAACAGTTCAGGTTTCTACAATTTTTTTTCGCGGGTTACTATTAATCATCAAAGAAAAATTGCAGTTTTTTTCAGATTTCTGCCAAAATTTTGAAAGGCCATAAAATTTTCAATTCAAGGCTAAAAATTATGTTATTTATACCATTGGAAAGGTATCGAGAATATCAATCAAACCATACCAAATGGGAATCATGAAACATAGTGTGGAAGAAGTTATCATGTGATTAAGTTTCGAATTTTACCGATTTTAATGCAAAAAAATCAGATTTTCGTCCAAAATTTCGAATCCTTATAACTTCTTCATTTTCAATTCAAAATTTGAGTTCTTTATAGGTTGGAAAGCTTATGAGAAGACCTTTCTAACCATACTAATTTTACTACATGAAGATAAACGAGCAAATGACAGTAAATATTTAAAGTTTCTTCAATTTTATCTAGAGTTTCATTTTTCTCAAATTATAAAACAAAAATAATTCCACTTTGCAGATATGATCTACATCAAACAATGCTTCAAATTTCAACAAAAAATGGCATACATGAATTTTTCAACATAATAATTCAATTTACAAAAGATAGTATGCAAAGAAAACAACTTTTGTGGCTCTGATACCAATGTTAGAATTCGCAGCATTTTTTAACATGAATTTTGGATTTAGAAACTTACTTGAAATGATGAATTCCAAGATCTTTTCATAGTTGGATTGCATTCCAAAGCTCCAAAATATGTATTTCTTGTTCTCCAATGATCCAAATCTCGATCACAATGGAAGATGATTATTATCCACAATCTAAGTGGAATTTTTTTGAGATTTCATGTCCAAATTGGTGTAAATTTCCATACAAATTTATTTCCTCCTTTTCCATGCCATTTTTGTTTTCTCATTTTCCAATCCATAATCATTGGAGATTATATGAGATTTAAGGGTGGTTATAGGGAGTTGCATGTTTGAACTTCAAATTCAAACAACTCCCTCCAACCCTTTTAATAACTTGTGGGTTGGGTCATCCCACATGGGCGACCCACGGCCCATATTTTTCTAACAGAATTAATATTTGAGATGAATGTATTGGACTTTTGATTCTACCTATTGTTTTTCCATTTTCAATTCTTGACCATTGTAATTTAGTGTGATTTATGTGTTGAAGACAATCGATAATCCATTATTATCTATCTCTTTGAAGGTAAATTAAACATATCCTAAGCACGACCTAATCATATTTTTATTCCGAATTCATATACAAAGTAATGCATTATGCACATGATTATATAGATGATTGTACACGACATACATGATATTCCTAAAATTTATGGGCCTTGCGTTCCTTTCAATATTCTAACATAATGTAAACATTTCAATACTACAACAAGAAACTAGTTTTTTAATTGGTGATCAAGGAATAAAATAACGAAAGATTCATGCAAGAAAGTTGACCAATTTTTTCATCTTTATCCAATACAAGGAATAATTTAGCCTATCATACTTTTATCTAAATTACACAAAATAATTGAATATAAATCACTCTAAAAGTAGAAGAATACAAGAAGTTTGATAGAAAATCAATCCCATGTTCTTGATCATGAATCCCGTGCTTTGAATCTTCAATCCTTGATGTTTATTTGCCCATTTTTTGCCATAGCTAGGTGTGTTCTCTATGATAGAATATGATATGGTGATGTGGTGTGTTCCTCGTCGTTCGCATGAAACTCATAAGTGTACGGGGACGTTGTACAAGTAATAAAATATATGAGTTAAGAGTATTGTTCCCACGAGGAATAATGTTTAATTTGTAGTTCAATAGTTTTTATCAAATTCGAAATTTAGCGACAAAAGAGAATTATGTTTTGTTGTTTATACTAATTTCTTCTCTAAGAAAACATATAAATATGATGTTTTTTTAATATGTGAATGCTTGTATTGGAGTTGTGAATCCCTATATTTCCATCTATTTCAATTCTCAATAATTAATCTAGTAATATCATACATTTTCTTTTACAATAGATATAGTTAATATGTTAAATGTTCTTTCCCAAAATACATCAACATATGACTTACACGAGACAATCATATTCTTAGTCTGAATTCATATGAAAGTCATGCATTTGGTTTAGATTATTGACAAGATTGTATGTGTGAAAGAGATTATTCCTAATTCTAACTACACATGTTGATTTTACTAAACTTAATGTGACCATTTCTACACTACAACAAGTAACTAACTACTTAATTGGTGATCAAGTAATAAGTATTACAATGAGTATGTAAAATCAATAAAATAATAACACAAATTTCCTACATTGATGTCTTAAATTAAAATAAATGAAAATAGGATTCAACATTCATCCAATACAATTGAAAAACATAGCCAACCATCCTAATTATTAAACTATATAAAAAATAATGAAAAGACATCACCCGGATCGCGAAATAATGAAGAAAGTGGAGGAATCCAATTTCTTGGCTTGAATATTGAAAATGGATTAATACTCTTCAATAAACTTGTATAATTTGCCTTTGGTTAATGATAATGTCTTGTTCTTAGCCTCCAAAATACGTAGAATATATGATTTTTAGATCAAAAGGAGGTCTCCTCCGTGTACTAGTCGAGTTTGATATATATAGGATGCCTAAAATCTTGTTACCAAAGTAGAGTTTCAATTGAAAAATAAAACAAAATCTCGCCAAAAGTTTTTATTATGCGGTCCCATAGTACATTTATAAGAGGTCGTATAGAAGGACGTCCAACCATCAATTTTTGCCCTGCAATGTATGATGCAATTGCATCAAATTAGACCAATGCGACCACATAGGTATACCTTTTTCCATTGAACAATCTTCAATATTTTGGTCATATCTTTCTCTCCCAATATCTGATTGAGGTGATTCAAAATGCGTTGGAAAGATAACTCAAATGGATACAAATCTTCCAGATAATTTTTCCAATCCAAACATTTCTTATGCCAAAAATGAGTCTCAAACTGAGACTAAAATTCCGAATCATAACTTTTTTGACAGTAAATTGATATGTGATAGTAGGGTTAATAACCCAAATAGTCACTGAACTTTGCAAAAAGTTTTCACATGGTCATTGAACTTTTAAAAACACCCAAGTCATCACTGAACTTTACAAAAGGTTTACACAGGGTCACTGAACTTTAAAAATCACTCCATTCATCACTAAAATTTGTAAAAAATTTCCACAAGATCACTAAACTTTACAAAAGGTTTCCCAAAGGATCATTGAATTAGTGATCCACTGGGAAACTTTTTGCAAATTTTATTGATGAATGAGATGATTTTTATAGTTCAGTGGTCCGAGGAAACATTTTGCAAAGTTCAGTGACCCCGTGTAAATCTTTTGCAAAGTTCGGTGATGACTTGGGTGATTTTTAAATTTCAGTGACCCTGTGAAAAATTTTTGCAAAGTTCGGTGACCATTTGGGTTATTAACCCTGTGATAGTACTTGGACTATATTTCATCCCTTTGGCTTCTTTCCTTATCCAATTGATGCCTAACACTTTCAAATTTTCATCGTGAGGTTCGACGTAACTTTTGAGTATTGCATTTCAGTTCCCCAAACTTTGTATTTGATACAATTGAGCCATTTTCCGCTATCATTGCATTCGTTTCCCCTATTTTTTTCCATCAAATATAGAGTTTTACCTATAAAATGAAATAAAACACAAGTTAGGTAGTATTTTATCTAAATAATAGTAAAATATCATCATTTGGGACCTCGAATAAGTGTAGAACCTACATTTTTCACACCTCAAACTTGATTCTTTGTTTGTCCTCAAACAATACTAAAACTTAATAAACTCACAATGCTATTACCTAATTGGTGGCCAGTCAATCAAAAAATAAAATAAAATAGCTAGCTAGCCTGACTTTTAATCTCAGAATTGAAATCATAATAACAAATCTATGCACAGCTTCAAAATCACTATACAGAAATTAAAATCTACTTTTCCAATGTAAAGTCGACGTCTGTGTGTGAAGAATTAAGCATAGCATTATGAATTCATAAGCTGTTTAAATTCCCGACCCTCAAGGGTCAAATATATTTTTTCATCACTCATAAGATTCACACACCCACAAATTTGTTTTTTTCCCTCTTTCCAAGTGTGTGACTTAAGGTAGAATTTTTATACTATCCCCGCCTCTTTAGTTTAAATAAATCTCACTAATTAAAAGTCAATATGTCAATAAATAAGGATTCTCCATTAAATTTGATTGCTTCAATATCTATGACTCAATTAGGATAACAATCTCTTATCAAAAATTAATTTTTCTTAAACAAGTGTTTAGGACATAACTAAGGTATTTGGTGTGTCTTTTGTTTCATGCATCTGTTTTTTCTATATTTTTTCTCAATTTGTTTTCAACATTTTTTTATTTGTAGCATTCTCTCCCTTAAACTTTCTGACTGACCCATGTAACAAGATTTAGGCCAATGACTCTCAAGTCAGTTGAGTTTAGGGCAACAAGTTTTAACACCCTTACAGGCTTAATAACTCAGTGATAAAGGCTACGATGAGAAATTTTCAAATAAAATGTGTTTTTTATACATTGATTAGTGCAATGTCTATCATTAAACACCTATATAAGTAAACCAACCTCTAACTTGAGATTTTTACCCAATTGCATCCTATTGACCTTAGATAATTCACACAAGATTTTTCACATATGAAATCTCAATTTATCTCAATATCTTCATATAACAGTGAAATCCCCCAAACTATCATAAATTTGGTCTTGGATGTAAAATTTAATGGTTTTAGATTTAGCATATATGGTCCACTATTTCAGCATATCCAATTATGAAATCAACACATTCCTACATAATGCTTAACTTAATCACGTGCTCAATATATATCAAATTTCACATGAAAAAGAAAAAATTAAGTTAAGTATGCAACTTATTCACCATTCATAAATTAATTAACGATTCAATATTTTTTTTCATTGCGTACCATGCCAACTAACTCACATAAGCACACAAAAAGAAAGTATTTTTATTATTTTTTAAAAATTTTCAAAATTTTTATAATTAAACTAATACAATAAAAGTACACATAAACATAAGAATGACACAAATACAAATACAAAAAAAAAAAAAAATAC
Source organism: Fraxinus cuspidata (assembly GCA_903798385.1). Taxonomy (NCBI): domain Eukaryota; kingdom Viridiplantae; phylum Streptophyta; class Magnoliopsida; order Lamiales; family Oleaceae; genus Fraxinus; species Fraxinus cuspidata. The sequence continues at coordinate 5,909 of CAIGRP010041424.1, forward strand.
AAAACAAAACAAAATAAAATAAAATAAAAACTCATGTTTTCCACTCCCAAACTTAAACTAGACATTGTCCTCAATATCTTAAATTCTAAATTTGCATATAAAGGGGTGATGAAGAAAATGAAAAAAAAAAAAAAGACTTCCTTGATATGATTTGTAATCCAATGGCTAGCTTCCTATTGCTCCTGTTAGCTCCTTGGTCTTAGTTGATTTAAGTGTCCACAACATCATGTTTCTGTGCAAACAGTCAAATAAAGTATTAAGATCAAATAACTGGAACAAGTGTTACTTAGCCCTACATCTAATGATGAAAACCAAGTAGTAATAGTAGTTACGCAACCCACAACGAGATTACTTAACTCTAATATCTAATAAATCACTAACATATCGAAGTTCTAAGGGGAAACGGGGTATGTAATGATGAGTCATTAAAATTGAATAATACAAAACTAATCTAAAATATCTTAAATTATTCTAAATCTAAAAAACAGAATAAATTAAAAGCATAGAAGTGTTGGGTTGTCTCCCAACAAGCGCTTTTTTTAAAGTTTTTAGCTCGACTCTTGTTACTTTTAGGCTTTTCATGGTGGCTTGAAAATAGAGTTTTCAGTCCTATATTTTAGACACTGGTTGCACTTTTTCGATTTATCCTTGACTCTCCAAACAATCATGTTTCCATTATTGTCCCTACTAATAATTCTTCTTGTGTCTGGCCTACCTTTGTAGCTCTCCAGTGATCCACTCATTGGCAATCCTCAAAATTGGAGGGTTGCTTAATTAGATTTTCCATGGTGAAACTAATCTGCTTATTTTCCACCATCAGGACTACTTAGTAGTATCAGAATCCAGCTAAGCTTGGCTTGTTGACAAAAATGGCCTTCACATAATTATTGACATCTAATATGCATATTCTATGTCCAGGATGATAAAGTCAGCTGGAAAAATAAACTCACCCACCTTGATAAGCATGTTTTCGACTATTCCATATAGGGTGTTTCAACAATCTGTCCGCGAGTTGAAGGATAATAGATGTTGCCTTAGGATCTCCCAATCCCAATTTCTTCTAAAGAGGCAAATGAATTAAATTTATGCTTGCTCCTGAGTTAATCAAACACTTTATATTATGTAAATTTACTATAGAGCAAGATAAAGTAATACTCTCTGGATCTTTTAGTTTGGGATGGATCCTGCCTTGGATGATCGTACTGCATTCTTCAGATAGTGCTATTGTTTCGAGCTCGTGCAGCTTCCTCTTTTTGGTCAACCTCTCTTTAAAAATCTTGAAGTAGTTTGGGATTTGAATGATCATATCAATGAATGGGATGTTCACATGCAACTTTTTGAGGACTTTCAGAAATTTATTGAACTGCTTCTCCAATTTGGTGTTTTGCAGTCTTTGAGGAAAATGGATTAGAGATGCGAGTGAAGTGCTAGAAACTGTTGGTTTCAGCTTGTGGGTTGTTTGAGATTAATTGTTGATATTTCTCTATTGCTTTTTCGGACTGTTCTATTTGTTCCTTGCTCTTAGTAGATATTTTAGTATTCTCTGTTTGCAGTGATTTCTAGCAATTGAACACCACTCCAGTAGTGATGGCCTGAACCTGCTCCGCTGTTGGTTGCCATCGAAGTCTTTGAGGGAATGGAATAAGTGGTACATAGCCTTGACAGGGATGGTGGGGGTGAATAATGGGAGCTCAATAGTTGCATAATTCACCCCCTCAACCGCTAATACCTGCTCCCGTGGGTTCTTCTCTGGGTCACTCGATAAGATACCTTGTGGTCTGTTGGCTATTGTAACTGTTATCTGTCCCACCTGATGTTCCAGATTCTTGATCGATGCCTATTGATTTTGAAAAGTGGTCTCAGTCTTTGAGATGTATTGAGATATCAAATCTTCCAATGATGACTTTCTCTCTTAATGTTTTTGGTATTAGAACCCCGGTGGCATGTTCTAATTATTTCCTCAGTGTCCCTATCCTTGCCCTTGATTGTTTGACCATGAAAAATTTAGATGGTTTCTCCAACCCGGGTTATAAGTGTTGGAGTATGGATTATTTTGTTGTTTTGAAAAATTCTGCGCGTAGCTAGTATCTTCGGGCCGAATAACCTGTGTAGAAGCAAAATGACAGTGTGTAGTAGTATGGTTTGCTCCACAACCTTCGCACACTAGTGGTGATTTATGTACTATGTTGACTGATTGAGATAAATTATCCATTTTCATCATAAGAACCTCCATTTGTGTCGCCAGTGCTGTCATTGTATCAACGTTGTGCACCCCTACTGTTTTCCTAGGAGCTTCCCTATCGGTTGGCCACATCGATTAATTCTCGACTATCTTTTCATACAATTCATTGGCCTCATCGACGTCAAGTTTCATCACCGATCCTCATGTTGAAGCATCTATCACATTTCTGAATTCTTGGTGCAGTCCGTAATAAAATAGATACACTTGAGCCTGCTTAAGAATGTCCAGACTAGGGCATTTTCTAAACAAATTCTTGAACCTCTCCCATGCTTTAGAATAATTCTTGAAATCTTTCTGCTTGAAGGTGTGTATCTCATTTCTAATCTGGTGAACTCAAGAAGGTGGAAAGAACTTCATGGTGAACTTTTAAACCAAATCATTCCACGATTGTATGCTCTATGGAGGTAAACGGATGAACCATTCTCTTACGACATCCTTCAAGGTATAATAGAATAATTGCATTCAGAATGCATCTGCTGATATCCTTTCGTAACTAATAACTTCACATCACATGAGAAAAGCTGAAATTGGTTCATGAGGATTCTCCATGTATTTCCCCAAAAACCTGATGTCTTGATGATTTTGGAAAAGATTTATAACATCCGATCTCAGGTGAAAGTTAGGTTGTCTGAAAGGAGGATAAGGCGGGTTGCACTAGTACAAACATTGGATTTACATAATCCCCAACTAAAATGAGAGCTTCATTTTGGATTGCTCTCTGTTGATTTGGCTACTGCAATAGTTGGTTTTGAACTTGAACATAAACCTGATTTTGTGGTTGATTCTCATTATCTGCCATTCTCCTTGCCCGATATTGTTCTTTTCTGCGATTTCTGAATGTCGTTTCGATTTCGTGATCTATTGGAGCTAGATCAACCTTGTCAGGGGCTTGCATAAATAGGTGGAAACATATTAAGAGTGAAATAAAAAGAGATCATGTATTTTAATAAAAGCCTAAAAGAACAAAAAGGAAAAAAAAAAGGAAATAGAAAAAGAATCAAACTTAATTTAAAATATTAAACTAAAATTAAATCCGTTACTCCTCGACAACGGAACCAAAAACTTGTTCACGTGAAACCCGCAAGCGTACATATCGTTGTACGAATAATAAAATATGTGAGTTAAGAGTATCGTTCCCACGAGAAATAATGTCTTCTCTAATTTCTATACATTTACCTAAATTACCCCCGAAAACTATGAAATAATAAAATAATGTTGAATCAAACAGCTATTGTCATTCTGAAAATAGTTTTCAAATCGTTTAATAATAGTGTACAATTATACATAAAGTACGTGTTTGAATTTGAGATCCTTATCTTGCTTTTTTACAGATACTCTCGAAATAATCCATACTTTTGATATTGTTTATCAATATTTAATATTAACTCCTAATTGATAAAAGTAGGATATTTTAGAACATAATATATAATATTACTCAAACTAGTGCGAAAGCACTTGAAAAATAATATTGTAGAATATATTTCACTATTTCCAAAAGTTAAGCCCTTCTTCGATTCTAGTTTTTTAGAATTAATTTTTCCTCATACTCATTTTTAACTATGTGTTTTATGAGATTTACAATTTTTATCAACTTTTTAACCCCACATTTCAATAGCTTTAGTAATCCCCTATTTGGCCCTCATTGGAATTATAATTCATTTTTATCTCTTCTCATCGATCACAAATTCTTCAATAAAATAATAAGTATTACACGTAATCCCAAAATAATTTCTTCTTTCTTAACCACATATTTAAAAAAAAAACTATTTCAACCAAATAATGGGGCAAATGGGGGCTAAAATTTCCCAAACATTTGATTTTAAGCTAAATCAAACATGGTTTAAATAAATTATTTAGAATTAGTTATAACCATTTTCGGATTAATGTAATAATAGACCCACTAAACCATAGTTACATACAACATCGTTTAGTCATGTAAGACGACATATCCTCAAGTATATGCATTGTCGAACTTACACTGAAAACTATATAAGCGAATACTCAATAGTATACTTATGTATGAACACGTGTATGATTTTCCAGCTTTTCTCGATATCTTAACTTATTCGTCTTTTATTTTTTGGGCCCTCATTCCCTTTGCAATAATATTAATAAGAACAATAACAAACGCGCTATGCTCAGTGTTTGTGTATCCATCCTAGTGGCTACAACAACTCTGATTCCACAACGTGTCCATCCTATTTGCTACAACGACTCCCACATTGATTTCGTCCTAATCGCTACAACTCAGAAATCCACCATCATATAAATCACCACATAACTCTGACCCCAGTATATGACACTCACTAGTTCCTATTCGTAGTAATCGGGCCACCGTAAGACTTCCTGATAGCGTCCAAAAGAGTCTACCCCCAATACCCTAAACATGTGTGTCTTTGTGGACACCAAATAATACAGTACACATGCAGAGTGATTCCATTCAACTTATTGTTATCATCTCATTCTGAATGTTCTTTTCAAGTATTGACAATCATATCTCTTTATTCTCTTTATCTCTTGCACGAAGGATAACTTCTTTCATGTTCACACATATGATATGCACGTGCACGAAACATTGTATATGTCATACACCACATATGATGTTATATTCTTATTGTTCAGGATCATGTTTGGAGTTGGGCCTTAAATGGACCAAGTGAGTGGATGAATTGGAAATGAATTGAAAAAACAAAAATAGGGGGAATTTCATTTTGCCCATGTGACTGGAGCTCGTGGTCGTATAAGACTCTTAAAATTCACTCGAGCCAAAAGTGGTTGCACCGAGAACCGCATGGCAATAGCCCATGCGGCCACATGGGTGTTAAAAATAACTGTTAGGCTGGTTTTCAGATTTGAATTCTGGAGGTTTTTGGTTGAAAAGTTCAACCTTTTAATGGAGGGCTGGACCCATTTTGTGATGGGATGATTGAAAACTATATAGAGAGAATAGTATTCATCCCTAAAAACAAGAAATCATAATTCAATCCATCCAATCTTTGAGAAATTATTACAATTTCCTTTACATATTCAAACTTCAGTTTTCATTTTGTTCATATAGAAAGAGCACTTGTGCTTTGGTGTTCCCCTTAAAAGGCTTGATTAATCATTCCAACTATTTGCCGAAAACCCTTAAAAGTATTTGAAGGGGAGACAAATATCGTTGAGGAAACCGTTCTTAAAACGTGTTCAAGTCTGGCCATTTAATTCGTTTCTTTGGTGATTTCATCTTCATCCTTGTTTCTCCACTGTAGTAATATTTCCAACAATCTCAAATCATATTCCTTACTACGATGGAAAAGGAATCTACACTTGCAACTATCAAATCGATGAACCAAGATTTGATGCGTTTGGACAGGTTCGATGGAACGAACTTTATCTGGCGGTAAGATAAACTCAAATTCCTCATAATGGCATTAATGATCTTCTACGTGCTTGATCCAGGTTTAGAACTAATCACTGAAGCGTTTGATAAAGATTCTAAAGAAGTACGGCCGAGAGAAATAAATGATAAGAGGACGAGTTGACTTGTCACAATCACATTCTTAATGCTCTTTTCGATCACTTGCATGATCTTTATACCAACACCACTTCGGTAAAGGAAATCTGGGATACACTTAAAAACAAATATAAGATCGAGGAGAAAAATACCAATAAATTTTTAATTTCCAAATACTTTGATTTCAAAATGCTTGATAACATTCCTTTGTTGCCTCAAGTACAAGAATTCCAAATAATTGTCAATAAATTGAAAGTGGTGAAAGTTGAACTTCCCGAATCTTTCCAAGTGAGAGCAATCTAGCTAAATTTCCGAGGACTTGAGAAAGGATATCGAAAGAAGATTCTTCACAATTTCGAAGACTTTTCTTTGGAACGTATACAAAAACATCTTCGCAAAGAGAAAGAATTAAGGGCACGAGATAAGAGAGAAAGTTCTTATGATGGCTCTTCAAAAGCCAAATCCATAGACAATGTTAACACTCCAACAAATACAAGAAGAAGGGGGAGCCTCTTGGACCTAAAAAGGATTAAGGGAAGTTCAAAAACAAGTCTAAGGGACCTTGCTATATTTGTGGAAAATTAAGACACCGTGCAACAGATTGCAGGCATAAAAAACAACAAAATGAGTAAAATGTGAACTCCGTTGAAGATATTATTGCTGTGGTGAGTGAAATCAACGCAATTCAAAGCAAAATTTCAGGTTGGTGGTAAGACACCTGCACAACAATGCATGTTTGTTCTGATAATTCACTTTTCAAAACTTATCATGGTATTGTTGATAGATAAGAGATTCAAATGGAAAATGAAGGACAATCTAAAGTGATTTTCAAAGTGAACATTGAAATCATCTTCACATCAGGAAAGAAGATTATTTTGACCAATGTTATTCATGTACTAAAAATGAATAGAAAATTATTAAGTGGGATTCTTTTGGGAAAATCAAGAATCAAATTTGTATTTGAGTTCTTTTGTTGGTAAAGGCTATCCAAGTGAAGGAATGGTCAAGCTTTGTATTATTAAGGATGATTCTAATAAAAATAATTCTTTTGATTATATGTTTGATTCAATTAAATTTATAACATGGTAGATCAACACACATATGTATTAGCACCATGTAAAGAATAGTTAAATGTGGATTAATATCATGTGAAGTTCATATAACTTAGGTAAATATAAAGTTACATTAAATCTAAGATGATTAAAAATTCATTTCATAGTGTAGAAAAATCATCAAATCTACTTGAACTTGTACATTCAAATATATGTGAATTGAATGTCATGCTAACAAAGGCAGTAATAAAAATTATATTTCATTCATTGATGATTGTTATAGGTATACATACGTATATTTATTAAAACATAAAGAAGAAGCTTTTAATGCCTTTAAAGTATATAAAACTGAAGTTGAAAATCAATAAGGAAGAAAAATAGATACTCTAAAAAGTGATAGAGGTGTAAAATATTTTTCAAGTAGATTCAACATATTTTGTGAAAAAAATGGCATCATACACTAATGTTATGCACAACGTACACCTGAACAAAATGATTTAACATAAAGAAAGAATAAAACATTCTTAGAAATAATTAATGCCACGTTATTAAATTTTGAATTACCATTTAATTTATAGAGTGAAGCTTTAATTAGGGCATGTCATATAGTAAATAGGATTTCATTAAAAAATAATAAGGTTTCTCTATTTGAAATATGGAAATGAATGAAACCAAATATAAATTATTTCAACGTGTGGGGGGTGTCTTGCTTATTGCAAAAAACACGGATCCAAAGAAACCAAATTAGGTCTTAAAGGTATAAAATGTGCCTTTATATGATATACTTTAAATAGCAAGGCCCATCGATTATTAAATTTAGAATCCAATGTAGAGTTTTTCGAGAATGTATTGACAACAAGAATTTTCAAAATAAAAATCATGTAAACATTTTTACACTAGAGAATCACAAGTATAAACATTTATGGTAGATGTTGAACTATTCAGTGAACCTCGAAGAAGCAAGAGAGTTAAAAAAGAAAATGGTTTAGGATCATAAGAAATAGTCTCTCAACTTATTTCTTTCTACTTAGTTGAGGGAGATATGAAGGATGTTGTAAAAGCAATTTCTTTTATTTTTCAAGTTGAAAATGATCCTAAAACTTGTAAAGAAGCAATATCTTCTAGAGATAATGAAATGCATTCTATAATATCGAACAACACTTGAAAATTTGTTGATTTACCAAAAGGATCAAAATTCATTGGTTGTAAATGGATGTTTATAAAGAAATATACTTCTAATATTACACCCAATACCTATAAAGTTAGATTTCTAGCTAAATGGTATTGACAAAAAGAAGGAATCGACTATTTTGATACATGTTTACCAGTAATTAGGATAACCGTAATAAGGATCTTATTTGTATTAGCATAATTTATGATTTACATGTTCATCAAATAGATGTCAAGACAACTCTTTTGAATGGCGATCTTGAGGAAGAGGCCTATATGGAACAATCGGAAGAAAATGAACATAAGTCATGAAAATTAGTTAAGTCATTGTACGGATTAAAACAATCACCTAAAAAGTGGAATGAGAAATTTGACTCTAAAATTATGTCATATGATTTTAGTCATAATTCAGTACATAAATGTTTCTAAACTTTGTGATAGTATTATTACAGTTATGTGTCTTTACGTGGATTATATGTTAATCATTAGTAATAACATAGAAGGGATTCAAGATATAAAGAGGTTTCTATTCTCTACGTTCAAATTGAAAGATCTTGGACAAGTAGGTAGTCCTTGGTATTAAAGTGAATAAGTATGTGAGGGTTATTCATTAAGGCAATCAGATTATGTTGAGAATGTGATAAATAAGTTCAAACATTTGAACATTAAAGAGGTGAATACCCCCATTGGATCCAAGTATCTAGTTAATAATAAATGATGAAAGAGATACAAGAATTACATGAGGGAAATATATTTGATCGCTATCGAGAGAGACTTTCAATTAAATTAGGGACACTGACTAACATGAATGATTTCAATTTGTCACTTTAATTGTTACACTAAAAATGAAATAATAAGGGAGATTCGACATCTTAGCAACACATTTCTCATATTTGAAAAACTACATTTACTTACTATCATTAGTTTAATTGATAATTTAGGGATTAGTATAAAAAAATAATAAAATTTGTTTGCTATTCGATTAAAGTTACAATTAATTTTAACTCGATCAAACACGTAGTCATCGTGGGTTAGATACTCTATTAACTACTTTATTAATTGTTCACGATCCCGTACACTTACGGGTTTTCAAAGGATCAAGTTTTTAACGTCGTTGTCGGGGACTATTGTATTTAATTAGTTTTAATTAATTTTAACTTTAATTTGAAATTTTTTTTATTAATACTTTAATTACTTTTAGTTTTAACAATTTTTTTATTTACTTTCTTTGTTTTTCTTTTTATATTGTTTAACTAACCCCTGCAGTTGTAATCTATCTTGGGTCGGTATTCTCTCTTTGTACTTTTTAGATATTATGTGTGATTCTGACATTGGTAAATTAACAAAATTATTGCAATGACAAATCTCTACATGGATTGTCAAGATATGCTTGGAGGATATGCAAGTTGTGAAAATTGTTACACGGTGCATTGTACTGGGAAATGCTTGTTTTCTTACACTAATTTACNCAATTGAAAAATCTAATGAAGAGTAAATGCTTGTGGGAGATTTTGTATCTGATGATTGGGATGAGGATATCAAACTTGTAGGAGATGGTCCTCCCCCTATTAAACGAGAATGTACTTGCAAAGTACTCTAAAGAGCTTACCAAGTTGGATGAAAACGATATGCTTGTGGGAAATTTTATGTACTAGGAAGGATTTCAACAATGGGGGTACAATCCTTTCGAAGGAGTCAATGGGACCGACTTCTAATTATCTATGGATCTAGATTGTGAACCGATCATTCAACCCGAAAATATATTATCGACTATGGAAGAAGGGATTAAAGAGAATGATGAGTTGATCATAACGGAATCAAATGAGGATGTGGCAATAAATGAGAATGAAA
>CAIGRP010041429.1:0-17433 GCA_903798385.1 Fraxinus cuspidata
GTGGAAAATCAATTACCACAAAAAATAAGAGAAAACATTTTCCTTAAAAAACAAGAAAAGTGGCGCGTGACGGGTGGGGAGGGAAAACAAATTCCGGGGAAAACTTTCGCTATCAAACACCACAAAATGTGGAAAATTGAAAAATTTTTCCAACTTTCTAGGAAAATATAGGTAATCAAACAGGGCCTAAAAATATTCTATTCAGAGAATGTGTGGTTGAAAATGAATTTGAAAAAAAAAATTTAAAAATCTACACCAAACAATGACTTTATTAGTTGCAATAATCATAACTTACCTAGTATATGTAATTTATTTAAATTGTAACTTACACTATTTATTAAAATATTCTTAAACTCTGTTGAGCAAATGACATTCTCAAATTAATGTTCGAACTAAAGTTTTTTCCTAGGTTGAGTAACTTTTAGAATAACCATTTTAGGTCAAAATTGCATTGAGATTTCTTACTATCATTTGCATCTCTCTCCATATAGAGATCACGGTGCAATTATAAATTACTTGTTTGCATCAACTATGAAGTATGAATATGGTTTAGGATCGTTCCATTTGTGTACAAAAAAGAAAAACTAGTGGCCCACAACGTGGGATCAAGACATGAATCTTTGACCAAAACATAATTGAGCCTCTGCTTAAATACAATTAATAAATTAATTTATAAAATCCAATCAAAATCAAATATTCATTTCAATCATACTTTCATAACTAGTATTCATTAGTATTGACATATTACGTAAAAAAAAACTACTATCACTCCTATTTAATAAACAATTTATAAACTTGCCAAACGGAGGCTGAATCTTTGTTGTTAAAGAATAAGTCGATTCTAAATAAATTTTCTTTTCCATTAACTTTTCATGCTTTTTTCATTAAAAACTACTAAAATTTAATATTTTTCGGTTAAATACTCATTTTTCAGCTAACATTTCTAATGTTCAATGAGTTTGTATCCAAAAATTAGGCCCTTGTTTGACCACATTTTCTGAAATTCATTTTTTTTTTCCAAAAACATTTCCATCCACACATTTTTCAAATAAAATTTTTTTGCATGTGAATTCAAAATTTTCCTTATTTTTTTAATTACACATTCTTCAAAAAAAAATTTATTTTGAATAAAATACAATCTAAAAAAATCATCACTAAAACAGGAGCTAATATTCACTAACAAATTGTGCAAAGTATCAAACTTTTGTTAGATAAACATTTTCGTTAGGAAAAGATCACAAAAGTGGTTGATTTGGTTATAATTTTCAAGTAGTATGACTGCTATTTTGTAATATTGTTGTTCAGCCAGAATAGAAATAAGTAAATGATTATATTGAATTACTATCGACATCTCCTTCAATTTAGGCCCTTCTTTCTTTATCATCAAATGGGCATTGCTTCGCAATTTGGAGCAATCCTAATATTTAACTCAAAAACCTTGTCTTTTAATATGTGATTGTACTTTCGATTGTTCGTTTTATACTGTCAAATTATCACAAGTTAAAATGTTTTCGCATTACAGTAACTCTGTATATGTGCGTCTCCAAACTGTAAATTCAATCCCAACTCCGAGAAGTAGATTTTGTAACGGTTTGTTCTTCTAAATCCTCTATAATATGTATCGGAGCTGTGTTTAACATGGAATCAACCATGATTTTGCATTTAGCTCATGTTTGATGCAAATTAAAATCAGCTTTTTAGTAAATTTTGATTAAAGTTGATGAACAAAAGTTGTGGATCCATGAAAGTGTGGTCAAAATAATCTATTGACTTTGACTTTAAATATTAATTGAATTTTAATCCAAATCAAACAGAGATTTAATTAATTGCATACATTGTTATATTACAGTGTTAATGTGTATTTGATGGATATTATTGAGAAATGAATATATTTTAAGTAATGATATGATGAGAAATATGTGGTTAAAAAAAGTTATTGATGTGATAAAAATATTATTTTATTGAAAAATGTGAGGTTGAAAATGAGTTTTGAAAGACCGTGTGTGAAACAAGGGCTTAGTGGAAGACATGAGACTAATTGATGCAACAATGAGCATTATGTAAAGAATATTGTCACTTCTTAAAAGTTGTTTTGATTGGATGTCAAGGATAACCATTGAAATGGGCATTATCAAATGACTAGTTAATTGAATGATTTAAAATATTGGAAAAAGAGAAAACAAAAATTATTGCAATGATGCTAACATTAATGGTAAAATTGTAGAGGTAGATTATGAAGTATCCCTAATGATTATTCAAATTTAAGCATTTGAAAATTGTACAAATTTATTCTTTAATTAATTATGTTAAAGTAGATATATAGGGAAAGTTAGCCGGGCGGCCCTCCCCATCCCTATCGGAGATTTTCAGAAGATGAGCAAGGATTAAAAAATCCTCAATTTTTGCCCTTTAGCTTATTTATTTATCTACTTTTGAAATATGACTCAAATTTAAAATTAGAAACAAGAGCCGGCGTGTATTCAGAAGGAAACCACGCCCTAGTTTCCCAACGGGACGGAGTGGAAACGAGATATTTTTCCATCCCTATGCTCTCCAACCTTAAAAAATAAAGTTCCGAGTCTTCAACCTATTTAAGAGTATGTTTGGCTACCTGTTTTTAGGTGTTTGTAAACAATTGCCCTTTTCGTCAAACCACTTCTCCATCACTTATTCACCCCTATTTATAAATATCTTGCCACACGTACCTAAATATGTGATTTTGAGTCCCCATAAAGAAGTACGTGAAATGATCATAAACGACCATCAATAATTACTAGTTAGACTGTTTTAACTTGAAGTGAAAAAAAAATGATATCATTTGTTATAATATAATGCAATCCCCGAGTATCTAATCCTCATGGTTATAAATAAAATGAATTCTTTTATCAATTTTTTTATTTTTTATTTTTTTTTGCACTTGACTCGACAATTTTTATTATCATGAGTCTTTTTTTAATAATATTGTTCAATCATATTCATATTCATGCAAGAACACAAATTATATCAATTTTGACTATATTGAAATCTTTTTGATCACTTCAAATGATCACGTAAATTGTCTTGATTTTGCTATATATTAGATGTGTTTGTTAAGAATATCACTCATAAAAAGTTTTTCTTGATCCTCTTCAATTTTGTCTAATCAAGCCTAACAAATATTTCATTAGTTGTCATTTTCAGCGTTAGTGTTATTTAGTAGGAGCTCACTACGTGAGCAACTTCACTACGGTCGAGGGAAAGGCACTGCGAGACAAGATTGAAGAGAAATGTTATGAGAGGAAATTCGAGGACTCAAACGATGGAAGATCTGTTATCAAGATCACCAATGAGTATTAAATACAGCCATTGATCAACCTTCAGGACTCTACAAGGCTTTTACAAGTTACCAGATTGTTGAAAGAGTAATTTTTGCTCTCCAGTCATTTGTAATTTAAATAGACCTATTTTTTGTTACTCTCATGATGTGAGCACGGAGTCGAGTGCGTCAAAATCAAGCTCGAGAAATGATCCGTTGATTATTGAGGTAAGTCCGATGACATGGTCGAGAGCAAAGCGGGTGAAAGAGGCGATGAGATTGCTTGCTCATACTACGGTGAACAAAATGTCGAAGTTAACAAGTCAAGGAACAAGTTTCATGTTGGGATCGGAAAAAGAAAACAATAGATCAACTCGGTTCAAGCAGCGAACGGGCAGGGTGCATGAAAACGTGCATAACTTTCAGCGGGTATCGGATTTCCGTCCATGAATACAATCCGGAAACAGCACGAAATTCTACAAGAAAAAGGAGGTTTCAAAATTAAAGCTATACGACCACTATGCGAATGCATAGACCAATATGGACACGAATTTTTCCAAATTTCGCGTAATCTTCTATTATGTTAAAATTCTATTTTTAGAATCTTTTGTAATCTTTTAGACTTTATTTCCATTTAGACTAAAATTTAGATAAGTTCCATATAAATAGGACCTATTATTTCATTGAAAAGAATACATTATTGAGAATTATTTTGCGATGCAAATCTGCTTTTAATCCATTGTTCTTTATTTGGACCATTTGCGAACTTATCAAGAATCATTCTTCTGACGTTTAAATCATCCGGGTGAGATTCTCAAATATTCAATCAAGGGTCAACATTTGTTTACGTTTTGTTGGTTATTTTGATTCGTTATAATCCAAAATTTTGATTATTCTGGCTCTCTTGGGTTTTATTTTAATCTAATCGTGGATTTCGTAGTTCTTCTACGTGGGTTCACATCAGTTGGTATAAGAGCTTAGGCTCCAAAATTAATGTTGTATCTTTTTTTTTTTTTCGTTTGAATCTTTATTTCCTATTTCTAGCATTTTACGTGTTCTTATTTTTTTTAGTCTTTGATCCATAATTTTCGAGTCAAAAATTCAAAAGTTGTTTTGTACTCATTTTGTGTCCAAATCAATGTTCGTTTTCTTCGCCAATGTCATAGTTGAATTCCGAGTAAAAAAATTTGAAAAAAAAAATCCCGAAAATTTAGAAAATTCTATGAAAATTCAAATTCAAAAAAAAAATATTTGTTATTATTTATCTCGGAAATTGCTGGCCAATTACGTTTTTTATTGTATAAAATTCAAGAACCATTTTCTTGAAAAAATTTAGAAAATTCTATGAAAATTCAAATTCAAAAAAAAAATATTTGTTATTATTTATCTCGGAAATTGCTGGCCAATTACGTTTTTTATTGCATAAAATTCAAGAACCATTTTCTTGAATTCAAATTTCATTCCAATCATCAAATTCAATTCATTTTCTTTTTTTGAGTCTTCAAAATGTCCAAACATCTCACTCAAAACCCGGTTTGAATTCTACGAGAATAATCCCCGGTTAAGTTTTAATTTATCCTTTGAAGCACTTGGGAGAAAGCATTGAGTGAAAAAATGTAGAGTGGTAAGATCAATAAAGGGAAAAAAGCCGAATTGAGTGTACATGAGTGCACATTTTTGTGGCGGAAATAAATTTTAGAATTTTGGATGTCTGACATGGATGGATCAACATCAGTCCGAAACAACAACCAAACCAACTTGCTTGATGAGATGAAACGTAGGTTTGAACAGTTATTTAAAGATATGCGCGATAGGTTGGATGGATAAGACACGGAGCTTGCAAATTTGCATAGGAGAGTTCCAAATATACGGAGATAGGGTAGGCGGGAGCTTAGGATGGAAGTACAAGAAGAATATGATCATGGGAGTAATGAGGATGAGAAAGCAGTAATCGAGGCTGAAATGAGTAGGATGAGAAATAGAGGAGTTAAACTTGAACGAATGGGTAGAAATTTGGTTGGAGATGTGGTAGATGAGAATATGGGCAACAAAAAAATGTCAATTCCATCATTCAAAGGAATGAGTGATCCGAAGACTTACTTGGAATGGGAGAAAAAAGTTGAATTGATATATGACTGCCACAACTATTTGGAGAAGAAGAATGTGAAGATAGCGGTTCTTGAATTCACTGACTATGCAATCACTTGGTGTGATCAAGTAGAGACAACGAGGAGGAGAAATAGGGAACGATCGATCAATAAATGGGAAGACTTGAAAGCTATCATGCGAAAGAGGTTTGTACCTAATCACTACTACCAAGAGCTCCATCCAAAACTACAAAGCCTCTACCAAAGATCGAAGAGTGTGGAGGATGATCACAAGGAGATGGAGTTGTTGATGATTAGGGTGGATGTGGAGGAGGATCGGGAGGCCACCATGGCAGGGTTTTTGAACGGTTTGAATCGGGACATAGCTAATGTAGTAGAGTTGCAATACTACGTGGAATTAGAAGACATGCTACACATGGATATGAAGGTGGAGAGACAATTGAAGAGAAATGGGACAACAAGGTGCTCATTGGGTGCTTCAGGTTCTAACACATCCTTGAAACCAAAGTGGGACAACAACACAGGAGATGTGGATGTTTCTAGGGGTAAAAATGAATTCTTGAAGGAAATGGAAGAAAATGCTAGCAAGAAAATGGAATCTCAGCCATTTAGGAGTCGAGACATCAAAAGCTTTAGGTGTTTGAGGTCGAGGCATATCACTTCTTAATGTTCAAAAAAAAAGATCGATGATTTTGTGGGATAATGGAGAGATGGTGAGTGAGAGTGAGAGTAATTATGAAGGCATACCGGAATTTGAGGAGGCTAGTGATGAAAGCGGAGTGGAATATGCTATGGGCGAGCTATTGTTCACAAAGCGAGCTCTTAACACTCAAATCAAGGCAGATGACTTGTAGCAACAAAGAGAAAATATTTTTCATACACGGTGTCACATCAATAATAAGATATGTAGCATGATTATTGACGGTGGGAGTTATAAAAATGTAGCTAGCACTAATCTGGTGGAAAATTGAGATTAACTATGCTTAAACACCCTAAGTTCTATTGGTTACAATGGTTGAATGAATGTGGGGAAGTTAAGGTGAATAGAATGGTGTTGATAAATTTTTCAATTTATTGTTATCATGACGAAGTATTGTGTGATGTAGTACCTATGCATGCGGGTCATATCTTATTGAGGAGACCATGACAATATGATAGGAAGGTGATACATGATGGGTATAAAAATAGGTAAAACTTTATCAAGGGTGGAACGTCTATTACACTTGCACCATTAACATCGGCACAAGTGTATGAAGACCAAATCATATTGAAAAATGAGGACGAAAATAGATGAAAAGAGTTAGAGAAAATGAGAGAAAATAATAAGCAAGAGAGAAGACATTGAGTTGGCAAATAAGAGAGAAAATAGTGATGTGGCTAAAAGTGAGGAAAAAAATAGTAGAGCCACAAGAGAGTGAAGAAGAAAATAGAGAGGTGGCTAAAAAATAGTAGAGCCACAAAGAGAAAAGAAGTAGAGTTTAAAAAAGAGAATAGAGCGGTGGCGAAAAGAAAAGTGGAGCCACAAGAGGGAAAAGAAAAACGGTCTTCAAAGAGAAAAGAAAAGTCAAAAGTGAGCTTACAAGAAAAAGAGAGTGAAATTGAGAGGGCTTTAGCAACTAACAAATCCTTCCCTAATTTAGCTATTTCTGTCTTGCAGGATTTCGAAGACTTGGTCCATCAGAACAAGCCTATTGTGATAACACCCAATCCGGGCATTAAGCATCAACTTGTGGTTGAAACTAACCAACTCCACCATAGTTTGGTTATTGCTTTATTACAGGAAATTAAATATATGTTCTTTAAGGAGATAAATGAGCTTTAAGGGCAATGGAAGGAGTTCATATGCAGGAGGTTGAATGTCAAATGGAATATGAAGGGAAACATGGGTCCATGTGCGGTGTCATTGCTATTAGTACCTAGAAAGGATGAGACATGGAGGATGCGCGATGACTCACCAACGATAAGGTACCATCATTCCATACATAGGTTAGATAATGGTCTAGCATGTAGGAATAATTTTTTACTTGGAGCATGTAATTTTAACCTCACAACTAAATTAGATTATATACTTGATGATTTGCATGGGTCATATATTTTTTGTAAACTAGATTATGAGATTAACTGTGAAATTTATAAGTGGTTAGTTAGGTCGTTTGAACTCACTAGTCAATCTAATATTTTCATGGGATTAAATAATCATTTATTGCGTGCATCCATAGGAAAATTTTTATCAGTTTATGATAATTTAGTATATTGGAAAGGTCTATTTATGCTTGTTAAATTGAGAGGTCACATGTTACGTGATGATACCATAGTATGTGGTAAGAACTTAGATGTGCATGATAAATATTTGAGATATATTGATCTTAATCTACATAACTACTTGTGGAAAATTGGATGGGATGTGTTAGGAACAAACTTGATAGCTTCTACTACTACTTACACATGTTTTGTTATGGTTTTAATCCTCTAATTTTGTCTGGTTTAATCGCTTTAACTATTGATGTAAGTGGTAGCTTAGATGGAAAATAGGAGATTGTTCTTGAAGAGCTCAAACTTGCGAAATGGCACATTCGAAGTGTGTACGATTTGATCCGGACGATATTGATTGGTTGTACATACGAAAGAGGCGGATACGAACTCAAATGAGGTCCAAACTACACCCTAGAGAAGATTGATCATTCCATGTCATTGCCATAATTGAGAGCAATGGCTACAACTTGGACTTTCAAGGTAAGTATATTATAATTCCTATCATCAACGTTTATAGTGTTGCTTCATTTGATGCATGTATAGATTCGAGGACGAATCATTTTGAAGATGGAGTGGATGATGTGAGCAAGGAGTCGAGTGCGTCAAAATCAAGCCCGGGAAATGATTTGTTGATTATCGAAGGAGGCAGGATGACACGGTCGACAGCAAAGTGGGAGAAAGGGACGATGAGATTGCTTGCTCAAGCTACGGTGGACGAAATGACGAAGTTAACAAGCCAGGGAACAAGTTTCATGTTGGACTCGGAAGAAGAAACCAAATGGATCAACTCGGTTCAAGCAGTGAACGAGCAGCGTGGATGAAAAGGTGCATAACTTTCAGTTCGGGTGTCGGATTTCTGTCCATGAGTACAATCTGAAAATGGTACAAAATTCTTCACAAGGAAAAAGAGGTTTCAAAATTAAAGTTATACGACCACTATGCAACCACATAGACCAATCTCGACGCAAATTTTTCCAAATTTCGCGTATTTCGCGTAATCTTCTATTATGTTAAAATTCTAATCTTGGTATCTTTTGTAATCTTTTAGATTTTATTTTCATTTATACTAGGATTTAGATGAGTTCCATATAAATAAGACATATTATTTCATTGAAAAGAACACATTATTGAGAATTATTTTGCGAGTCAAATTTGCTTTCAATCTATTGTTCTTCATTGGACAATTTGCGAACTTATCAAGAATTATTCTTGTGGCGTTTAAAACAACCGGGTGAGATTCTCAAATATTCAATCAAAAGGGTCAATATTCGTTTACGTTTTTGTTGGTTATTTTGATTCGTTATTTTCGAATCAAATCCAAAACTTTGATTATTAACTAATCAAATCCAATAATTTGATTATTCTGATTTTCTTAGGTTCGATTTCAATCTAATCATGGGTTTCGTAATTCTTCGCTACGTGGGTTCACATCATCTCATGTTGATACTCGACTGAAAAGTTTGTTTCTTCAATTTTTATGCTCGCAGACAGGTCCATGAATGCAGATTGTATCATGAGACAAAGAGGTACTAGCACTTGTATGACATTTGATTCTTCCTTTGAATGCATTGATTGAGAACTGATCATTTTGCCACAGATGCTACCAAAGAGAACCACGTGTATGTCTCTGGTCAAGACAAAAGCAACCTCCTTTGCAGATCAGCTATAGTTCCACTTCAAAGTTATTTAGTCTATTTTCATGAGTTTTCCCCTAAAGTTTTGGACGTCGGGCTGGAACTGGATATACAATCTATAGTGTATAAAACTGATAACGAATCAGTATCAAGCTTTGTGACGTATAATAAGATATACATGGCATGAATTCGGAAATTTTCTCAGACTCCTGCAAAATGGAGGAAAAATCAGCTAGTTTCTTAGATTTAGGCGAAATGAATCAATGTCTTTGATTCTGAAAGAGTATTCATAAAGCAAAGAGAAAGGAAGGAGGGTGATCAGCTAGTTTCTAAGATGTGTTATAGTTTTTGAAACAAAATTGTTTGCGGAATCCTCAGAAATCTTGATACCGGGCTCAATTTTACAACCAAACGAATACCAACTTGTACAACTTGGTTGCCACAGGTTTTACACCTAAGTATGGAGAAGGAAATGGTGATTATTGCAGCCACAATAGGAGGAGAAAACAAAGAGGTAGCAATGGTAGATCTCAAACTATTTCAAACTCTCTGCAATTACACACACTCTCATTCACAAAGAAAACGGAAGGGAAAGGATGTATAGGTAGGTTAGATTTCACCTTGGGCCAAAAATCAATCCACCAAATTGCCCAACTAACCAAAGCCTCAACTTACCAAACAAATGGGCTAACAATATCGCCACCAATCCAAAGTCAATCAATTACCATAACTTGGGCCATTCACTCTTGTTTGAATACCGATAACTGCATTTACTCAACAACTCCAAGAACAATTATAAAAAAAAAATATTAAAAATGCAAAATTCCAATGTTGTCAAAACCGGTCTGGCATAGCCCAGCCCAGCCCATTCGACCGAAAGAACCAAGAATCGGATGAAAAACCGGGTCAATCATGCCCAATTAATCAATAATAACAAAATTTGTTCAAAACCCATCGAACCGGCCGGTTTAAATCTAAATCGGTTAACCATTGACGATTTTAGGATTTTGCCATTTTTTCCAATTTTAATTTAAAAATTTTTAACTTCATGAATGGATTTCATGCACTACAATCAAAGACTCAAAGAAAAATATTGGATGTCATACTCCTTTTATAGATGTATTTCTCTCAAATTGTTTCATAAACTTCCAATGTAAGATAGTGCATTTCATAAATGCATTTCTCTCGAATGGTCTAATAAATTGCCAATGTGGAATAGTTGTATAGCAAAAAAAAAATGTTAAAATGTCCATCAAAATCATTTTTCAAATGTATGTCTTATTGATTAATTTGATTTTGAATCCCAACTAATTAAATTGTAATATCCACCTCCATCTTTTCATTTATTTTACAAAGCAAATTATTTTGACATATTGATTTTTAATTTTTGAAGTATCGAGACTAATCGTAGGATAATGAACTTAATTAACAAAGACAGATTTACTTTAAATTATTTTTTAAAAAATTATTGTTTTCATAGTATTTTAATGTTTGTGTATTTACTTATTTATTCATTCATTCATTGCATCCAATTCCGTGACCTTTCACGAATCGGGACGATGCCGAGGTCGATTTTCAAAAAATTGAAAAATTCACAACTCTGAATCAAAAATAGATAAAAATCCCCAAATCTGCTACTGAAAATAAATAGCCAGTGACCTTCCCATTAGTTCATCCACTATACAGGTGTTCCACAGTATTATAATTGCACACAGTCTTTTTCTTTTTCTTTTTTTTTTTGGCAACCTACCTATGTACGAGGGACGGAGCCAAGAATTCAACATCATGGTGGAATAGCATAAATTTTTTTAAGCTTCAATAGTAGGAGAAAATTGTTTTAAATGGTAAGTTTGTTAATGAATGACAATTGTATCCTTGCAACCCTTAAAGTTATTACCGTTTAATCCCTACTCATTTTCTATAAGTATGAGGTTTTGATTTTTAATAAAACACACACAAGTCGATTGACTTTTTTTATCTCCTCCCTTTTTTCTTTATTTTTATAACATATTATCAATACGAAAGCTTAATTCATCAAAATTTAGTGAAGTTAATAATTTTTTTAAACATAATAATATGTACCAATACTAATTTGATGACATGTGAAATTTTCTACATCCATGTGTACCAAAGCGAGGCTGTTGATGCTTCTTCTTCTTCTCTACTTTGGCTTCTAAACATTAATTCATGCTTGTCAATTCTTGCCGATTTCCGTTTACACATGTCAATCCATGTACTATTGCACACTCCACCATTATTGTGTCGTTTTGCGTGTCTATAATTTTTTTGTACGTGTGCGTGTTAATCAACTGAGCATACATGTATTTGAGCAAAAGCCATATATTTAGCCTGAATCACATTAAAATTTACATTTTCATTCTTTTACTCATTTTCAAATACACATTATTCAATAAAATAATATTTTTCATCACGCCAATAATTTTTCCTTCTTTCTCAACTACACATTTTTCATCAATCTACTATTCCAAAATACAATTTTTCAAAATAATATGGCTCAAACACACCCTTAATGAATTCACGCTACATGTTTGCATTAATGAATTCATATCATCATCATCATCATTATTATTATTTGTAATTAGTTTCTACAATTGGCTTCTAACTTTTATGCCATTGATTTTTTTTTTACATCATTAATGAATTCAAGTCAATTTACGAGTATTTATTGATTAATTAATATTATCATTGTGATGCGAAATTTCATGTTTCATTTGTTTATGTTTAGCAAAAAAATATCAATTATTAAATTCATTCTTAATTGTTGTTCCTCTAGAAGAAACACGACTCCGTATATAATTAATATTCTACTACAAAAAAAAAAAAAAAAAGATTGAAGAGTTAATGTTTCTAAACAATAGTTTGTTGGTCCTCCTGAAATAACATAAGATTGTTAATATTCTAAAAGAATATTAATTGCTCCAAAAGAGTATGATATTACAAGTTCAATATTTCAAAAGAATATTGAACGATTTCTGGGTAAAAACACGAATTAAATTACTATATTTCTTTAAGTGTCCATTAATTTGCATACGTATTTATATATTGATGTTCTAGTTATATTTTACTTGTTCTTGAAGAGCATAATTAAATAAAATCTAAAATGAATTATACTATTGCTCCTAAATAACAAAAAATTATAATTTCAATATTTTAAAAGATCGTTAACATATTGCTCTTGAAGAAACAATAGTGAAATGCAAAGTACTTTCGAAGTAGTACGTCTCAAAAATTTGTAATTTATAAATTAGTGTTTATCCCTAAAAAAATATATCTCATATCATGTTAATATTGATTATTTTGACTACTCGATTAGTTATTATATAATTATACAATATTTAGTCATAGTGCAACTACAAATACTATTTTTCGTGACAAAAAATATCTTTTGGGCTTAACATTAGCAAAAAAAAATGTTAATACGATATCAGGTGCGTCAAATATCATTTAAGCTCCGAAAGAGCTTGTATTATTTTAACAAATAATACAAAATTATATATTGACGATACATTTTATTCTAACAAATTCAGAAGTAATTTGCTTAATTTTAAATATATCTGCTGCAATGGATATTATATTGATACGATGCAAAAATAATAATATTAAATATATTTGTATAACTTCTTTTGTATATAGCTAGAAGCAGATAAAAAAATTTCATGCACTCCCATTTGGCATGTATTATATATTTATAGAATTGGTTGAGTCAAATGTTGCCATGAACCAGAAATTCGTTGATCTAAAAAAATTTATACTTTGGCATAATCAACTTGAACATCCAAGAGCTATAATGATGTGTCGAATAATAAACAACTCACATGAATATCCTTTAAGGAATCAAAAGATTCTTTTACCTTATGATTATCCATGTGTAACTTGTTTGCAAGGCAAGTTGATCTTAGACCATCGACTATAAATGTCAATATTGAATTTCCAACTTTCTTGAAAAAAATTCAAGGATATACATGTGGGCCAATACGCTCATCATGTTGATCATTTTATTATTTTATGAAATTAATTGATTTTTCTACTAGATGCTCCGATATTTGCCTACTTTCCACTAAAAATATATTTTTTGTTAAACTACTTGCTCAAATCATAAAATTACGAACTCAATTTCCCAATTACTCAATCAAGACAATTCATCTTAATAATACTTGTGAATTTATATCACAAGCATTCGATAATTATTGCATGTCAATTATGATTTTTAAGGAACATTCAATTGCACATGTTCACACACAAAATGGTTTAGTAAAGTCGTTTATTAAACACGTCTATGACTTATTGCTTGATCATTACTTACGAAAACAAAACTCGCAGCTTCTATTTGGGGTCATACCATATTACATACTGCATCATTGATTCGTATAAGACAAACTTCTTATTATCAATATTCACCTTTGCAGCACATATTTGGTCATGAACCTAATATTTCTCACTTACGGGTTTTCGATTGTGCTGTCCAAGTCCTTGTTTTATCCGCACAACGTACTAAAATGGGTCACAAACGAAGACTTGATATTTATGTTGGTTTTGATTCACTATCTATTATTAGGTATCTTGAACTTTTAACTGATAATTTATTTACAATACAATTTACAGATTGTCATTTTGATTAAATATTTTTTCTGACTTTTGGGAGGGGGGGGGGGTAAAACTAAATCCTAAAAAATAAGGTAATTTTTTTTAGAATGAAACCACTCTTTCTTACTTTAATCACTCATTTGCAAAAAATCATTGCGAGCAAGAGGTTGAAAAAATCACTCATTTGCAAAAAGTTACAAAACAATTACCTGATATATTGGTTGACACAAAAAAAATGACAGTTATATACGAATAGAAAATATTCTAACAAAAATTGAAGTCCCTAAAGGACAATATACTATAACAAATGAATCTTAAATACGCCAGAATTGCAGTCGATAAGTTGATTCAAGAGACTCTATACCTTGAAAAATAATGGCACAATAGAAGAATCAACTACAAACATTGGAATAAGTAATATTAGATAATATTGATCAATCAAATATTTAAAATATAGTTTCTGAAGAACGACAAGTATCCGAAAATATTGAGATTCCATTAAATTATATATTATCTTATAAATTATAGGAACAAAATAATGTTATTACAGACAATCTTTTCGTCTTTAACTGGCTCTTGATATTATGATAAATGAGGATCTTGAATCACAGTTTGTTAAAGATTGTCAACATAGAAATGATTGACCAAAATGGAAAGCAGTCATCATGCGGAATTGGATTTCTTAGAAAAACAAAAAGTGTTTAGACCCGTATTCGAATGCTTAAAATGTAATCTTTGTAGAATACAAATGAGTTTTTGTACGAAAAAGAAATGAAATTATAAGATACAAAACTTGACTTGTAGCTCAATATTTCTCACAAAGACCTGAAATTGATTATGAGAAAATATATTATCCCGTAATGTACACTCTTACTTTCAGATTCTTAATTGATTTGACCGTGTCACAAAGACTTAGCACACACCTTATGGATGTAGTAATTACCTATTTATACGGTTCACTTGATAGTAACACACACACACACACACACATACATACATACATACATACATACATATGAAAGTCCCCAAAAAATTTAAAGTGCCAGGAATAAATAATACATGTACGAAAACTATGTTCTCAATTAAATAGTAAATATCATTATAATGATTGAAGTAATCATATGTTTTCATAAATAAAATATTGGATTTGTAATTGTGACAATTTATATTGATGATTTAAATTTAATTGAAACTATTAAAAAGCTCAACAAAATTGCAGATTATTTGAAAAATGAATTTGAGATGAGAAATTTGGGAAAAACCAAATTTTATCTGGGGTTGCAGATTGAATACTTTCTACAAAGATTATTTGTTCACCAATCTACATATATAGAAAAAGTCTTAAAACGTTTTTATATTAATAATACGCATCAATTGGCATCACTTAGGTTGTTTAATCACTTGATGTGAAAAATGATTCTTTTCGTCCGCTTGAAGATAGAGAAAATGTTATTGATCCTGAAGTACCGTATCATTGCAAGATATATTTCTACATCAACTCAAAGACATTAGAATAGAGTTAAACATATTTTTCTTTATCTAAAAGGAACGATTGATTTGAGATTATTTTATTCTCAAAAGTTGGAATTTGCTTTAGTGGGATATGCAGATGCAGGTTATCTCTCCTATCTACATAAAGCTAAATCACAAATAGGATATATGTTTACACATGAAGGAACAACTATATCATGGAGATTTGTAAAGAAATTCTAGACATCAACATCTTTAAATTATTCTGAAATTATTGTAATTCATGAAACAAACTGAGAATGTGTATGATTGAGGAACATGATCCATCATATCCAAGTATCATGCGGCTTTAATGAGGTGAAAGGACGAAACATATTTCTCCACCTCCACCAGAGGAGCGCTTTAACAGGACTTCCGCTTACAGAAAATAGGCCTACGAAAGAGAATTAAAAATCCTACGAATTCTTTCATAAATATGAGCTTCAGAATATATTTATATGAAAATGAGGCAACATTTATTTTTAAATACTCCAAAATAACTGTACATTTTTTCCTTCATTTGATTTTTTGTTCTATTTGGCTTTTATCAAATAATGCTTCAAGGAGACACATATTTTGTAATGTGTCATTCAATATAAAGTATTGTAAATGATAAGCTCATTAATTAATGACAATTGTACCCCTGCAACTCTAAAAATTATCACCATTGTATTCCTAATCCTTCATTATAATTATGGGGCTTTGATTTTTAATAAAATACATATAAATTTATTGACTTTTATTCTTTCTTCTCTTTTCTCTCTTTTTATAACAAAAATCATGTTTATTTAAAAGCAAAAATTCATTTAGTTATGGGAACATAAATGAGTCTTACACCTCAATACGTGTAAACTAATATAATACATTATATTGAGAACAAATAAAAATGGAAAAGACAAAAATGTATATAAGAAGCACATCGAGATGAGTACAATTAGGTTTCTATGAGAACAAGATGGGCCGGGTTAACTGTAATCAAACTAATTCGACCGATTCCAACTTAATTATTATTATTATAAAAAATGGTTACACCTCTATCCAATTTATTATAGATATCTCCGAGGCTTAAAGTTTAAAAAGTCATAGTATTTTAAGGTTTTAGGATATCCTCCATAATAAAGTTCAATTTTACTTTAAATTCTAAAAAGTTAAAAAAATCAATAATCCAACAATTCAAAAATAATTGACAATCCAATATATATATAAACAACTACCATCTTTTAATTCCCTCTTCACCGTGAAGCCTCTTGGACCTCTCGAACATCATTGAAGTTGAAACAACACTTGTCCCTATTTGTCAATTTTGTATTCCACAAGTATACAAATCGCAACAATAATAAAGTAGACCTCGATATTGTTCCCATGAAAACTACTATATATCTAACTGTTGATTAAATTATTCATAACTTCAATTTGATCGAACACTAGTAGAAGTAGGGGTTTTATTTTTGTGATATTTTATTTTAAATATACTAAAACAATAAAAGATGATTTTTTTATATGATGAGTTAATTGTTAGGATTCACAAGTTCACCATAGCTATTCCCTTAATTTCAATCATCAAATGTTATAACAATTGATTATGTTTACTCAATCAAATTCTTCTAATATATATAATTTACATCTCTCAAATTCAAATTGATTCTATTTAGTTAAGTCAATTTCAAATCTCTATGTAAATCTGAATACATTGTAATTAAATGTATTAAATCTCTTCGAATCCATGTAAGGACAGCATTAAATACAAAATATATCTCTACGCTTTTATATAATGGTGGCAACCGAAGGCTCGGCAAAAAGGTGCCCGAGACGAGCCCGAGCACAAGCCGAGTAGGCCGGTTCGGTAGACGAGCCGAGCCTACTCTGCTCGTCTGATGGACGAGCCGCTCGGCAAGCTGCTCGTCATTATTCGGCTCGTGGCTCGTTAAAAAAAATTTTAAAATGTTGAGTGACCTGAACGGTCACTGAATTTAAATTCAGTGACTGTTTGGTCCTAATAATTTTTTTTTTTCATTTTTTTTCCCTATAA
>CAIGRP010041430.1:0-16487 GCA_903798385.1 Fraxinus cuspidata
TTCCCAGGGGATCGCACCAAAAATTTATAACATTGGAATTCTTAGCTACTTTTGGTTGGAAGCCTATTTCCTGCTTGTTACTGCTTTTAATCTTTGTGATTTCTGAAAAGCACTGAAAGAACTGTTTACATGATGGTAGGTTATATTTGTGAAGAAACACTAGAAGGATTAGTATAAAAGGTTTGGTGGTAATGAATTATCGGCTCAGATTGTTTTCAGCTTATCATGTGATGCAATGCCTTGAAGTATTCTAGTTCTGAGACATTCTTCTTGAAATGTGAACATAAAGATGAGTCTGTCTTTTATGGCTAAGTTTGTCGCACTGCTGCTGTCTAATTTTACTTGCCGGCTCTCCTGATTTCTGGATGTTAGTTACTTGAACTATGTTTTAGGAAAATAGTCATACCATGTATTTTAGGCAGTATTTTCTGATATAATCAACATGTTTTTCTGATGTGCAGTTTACTGCCTTCATGACTAGGATTATTATGCATTTGTTTTTGTTAACCTTTTTGCTTATTTGAAAAAAATCTGAAATATTAGTTTTCTTTATCCTCTTTAAGGTCAAATTTGTCCTGATTGGTAGCATTCTCCTTTGCATAATTTACATTCAGGTGGAGAATTGTAAACAAATTTATGCATCTTATGATGTAACCAATAATCTCAAAATCATCATTTACAATTCCTTTATGTGGCAGCTAGAACCTAGTAAATGAAGATCTTCACGGTTCACAAATGTTTAATGAGGCTGTGAAGCATCTTTGATCGATCAAAGAATCTATTATGAGGTACTTAGCATTGTAAGCAAAGAAAGAGAGATATAATGCATCATGATTTTCTGTTTCTGATTCGGTAATTTTTATATGAATGCCAAAATTTGCATTGAGCAAAAGACCAATCTACGGAACTGAGGATAACCTGGGAAACCTGCTTAAGATCCAGAGAAACTGATGAGGGAAACAAGGATTAGATGAGTTGCTTTGCTTTTCATAAAGGTTCACACAATGCTGTGCAATACGCTGTCAACAAATGATATGTTATGTATTCATTGAATTTCATCCTGGAGTTACTAGTGACTGAGAGCTAACCAATGTAGAAATGTATGAAAGAGCAGTTCGTTTCAATCTTAAATTTCTTGTAAACTTGTGTGTGCTAGCGTTATTCATTATGTTACTAGCAAAGTTGTGGCAGTGGCGCATTCTATTCCCAAGGACATGAAATTTGATTTGGGTTCGACTAAGAACTGAAATACCTGTGCTGTGGTTGGGGAATTGTTGGGTCAGAGGGGCTGATGATATTTATAATGTGGTTTATACTCCAAGGACACAGGAGAAATTGGAGGGGAAACTTCAGATTTTACTCAAGTCCATAATTGATAATGGAATTGATGTGAGGTTGAAACTTAAGCAGAGGAAATCCAGAAAAACCGGTAGCCTTGCACTGAGAACTCAGCAGTAACACCGAGCTTTGTGGACTTGGGTTGCAAAATGTGGTTTGCCATATGCTATACTGGATACGTATATGGATTCTGATTATGTCCTATGTGTTTATAAGCTGTTTAAATTTTAAATAGATAGAAATGGGCGTTGGATAAGTAGGTTGTATTTGTTGATCCCATAAAATGTATGCATAAAAAGTGGTTGAACCAATTATAAACCGTTTATAAACATTAGTTAAACATGGGCTTTTGCCTACTTCTGAAATAGGTGCTGTACCCCCATCCCCATGCACATTCACACCCGTGGTTGGTCACAGTGATGTCTTGGTCTGAACCATGGCTGGTTACGGTTATACAACTACTGTTTGTCAACATTTGGTAAATAATATGACTATACAGCGAAAATTTGTTATATGTCTAATAGACCTTATGTTTACATTCAGCTCTGAGTAGCAGCATTGAACTCAAATATATATAATACTAGCCATGAACTATGCACTCAACACTTTGCCTAATTTGATACCTTTATCCATGAAGTACTGTATTTAATGATAGTAGGTGTTTCCAACTAGATCTTCTTGTGCTTAAATTTTAGACTGAAATGCAAACAACTGTTGATTATTCTTGGTTGTAGGGGAGAATGGTGTTCCAGAAATTTAATGTAGAAGCCTAAATGTTCTTCAAAACTGAGAAATCCCAGCAAGTAAATACAAGATATTGTTAACCTTTGCATTCAGAATCCCACTTTGCACAATCATATTTTGCATATTCCTCTCATTGATTAAGGCAGAAAAAATCAGTAACAATTACCAGCATGTGTTCTATTATACATTCCAAACACTAGTCATATTATTGCCTTACTTCAAACTGAACAGGCACATAAGATTTAGTCATTGGCAGTAGCTAGCTGCAGAGAGAGCAATTCTTCCTCAGGTATGATTCTAATGTGACAATCTGATTTTGGATAAGATACACAGAGTAAAGCATAACCCCTCTCCACAACATCATCACTAAGCATCCCTTCACTTTGATCGACCGTTCCGCTAAGGAGTCGAGCCGGGCATGTCATGCACACACCTAACTTGCAGTCATATGGAACTTGCAAGTCACTGTCCAATGCCTTGGATAGAATTGTCTCGTCTGGCTCAACCTCTAGTTCAGTTGTTTTACCTTCATGTTCAACTAGTACCTTGAAAGCTTGGACAATGCTGGATAATCTGCTGCTAGAAGAAGTTCTTAACCAGGAATGTGATGGTTGAGCTGAAGGGAATTTGATCTGATTTCTTGGTGTAGTGAATGTGAAAGAAGGATATGTTACATTAAGTGTTGCCATGTTTTTTCTTGAGAGGTGTAGTGTGGAAATGGGCAAGCTTTTTGGAGTGGAGAGATAATGTATGGTGTTTGAGTGGATAAGGGTTTGATGGATGTGGATGGTTGTTATAATTACTTATTTTGAAAATAATTTTTGCTATTAAATTAATTCTAAGCTTAGTCCTTTTTTTATTATTTAACAATTTAAATTATATTTAAGAAGTAAAAAAATAAATAAGTAAATGAGCTAAGCATAGATATTTAATCTCCGCCTTGACTTCCAAAAATTCCGAACTGAGGGGGATGGTTTCCGTCTCATTGCCATCAAAGACGTTCGAGGAGCGAAGCAATTTTGTGACTTTT
Organism: Fraxinus cuspidata; assembly: GCA_903798385.1. Lineage (NCBI taxonomy): Eukaryota > Viridiplantae > Streptophyta > Magnoliopsida > Lamiales > Oleaceae > Fraxinus > Fraxinus cuspidata. The sequence continues at coordinate 3,113 of CAIGRP010041430.1, forward strand.
CAAATAGGTCGAATAAACCTTCTAGAATTCCAACCTATTGAAATTTGGATAAAACTACTTTGTCAGAGAGATTTGACTGAAAGCTTGACATAACTATACGTGGCAGTAAATGATTGGATGTAAAAGTTGAATATGTTTTAAACTGTCAAACAATAAAATGTCACGTAACGGTAGCATTATGTAAAGTTTTATATCAACTTTGATGTTCATGTAATATGATTGTTAAAATCTTGGCACAATTATATATACTTTACTTAATTCAATTCAAACAAGAAATTGACGAAAACCATGTACTGCCAGCTAAAATTAGTCCATCTTCCACACAATTTTGTCACATAAATACAAATACTGGATTAAGACAGCAAAATTGAAACTAAACAAAATGGACACATACGGGTATAAGGCCCAAATTGTATCTGGGCCCATTTCCAGGAACGTTCATCGTTGATTTTATAAACCGAAATAATTTTTTTTATAATTAAATGAGTAATTGATCATCGTTTCGTTATAAATTAATTGACAATTCGGCTCTTACGAGGTCATTTCTTGCGTTTGTCAGCACACAACACAAAGCACAGAAAAGGTTATCTAATTCCTTCTTTTCTCTGTTAATTCTTTAGAACGGAATTTAATTTCTAGATGTTACTGCTTTCAATATTTAATGATATGATTGTTTTGTATTTGAATAGATAAGATAATGAAATTTTAAGATAATATCATTATCTGAATTTGGTGAATTGACGACAAATTGTTGTGGGTTCATAAAGCATTTGCATTTGTTTTCTTATATGGTTGGTGGATTCATATATTTGATGAAAAGACTGAAAGTTGAAAAAACATAATTATTATTATTAGCAGAATTTTTATATTGAATTTGATAAAGGGCAGGCTAGAAAAGCAGCAATGATGACTAGTTTCATTATCATTTTTGTGGATTTATTTTTTAAATTTGTATTGTCCCGTATATGATGTATATATTATTGTTTATTGGTTGATGATTTTGAATTTCAAACAAGCAGGCCTCTTAAACTTTCAGTTATCTGTTTACAGAATTAATTTGAAGATATGGCAGGGGAAAATGTTGGAATTGCTAAGGATGTGACTGAAGTATGCCTCCATAAGTCTAATTTTAATGGATAAGTAGAAATCTCTCTATCTCTCGCTTTTTCGTTGGTTGTTTTAATTTGAGACTTTTACTCTGCAGTTGATTGGTAAAACCCCATTGGTTTACCTGAATAATATCGTTGATGGTTGTGTTGCGCGTGTTGCGGCCAAGCTGGAATCTATGGAGCCATGCTCTAGTGTTAAGGATAGGTATATGCATTAATTTTGTGGTTGATCTTTGATATAATTGGATTTATGACTTGGAGTTCTGTTCTTGTTCCCCAAATAGCATACTCTTTAATGGTGCACAATTTATTCTGCAGGATTGGTTATAGCATGATTTCAGATGCTGAGGCAAAAGGCCTTATCAAACCTGGGGAGGTTAGTTTTATACATCTTCAGCTGCTGTAATGCATACTTTTATCCCTGCTGTGACTGTAACTGAATTTTGGGCCTCGTCTTAAAGTTTGGTTTCTTCTCTGTGATGAAAAAGCTGGACAAATTATGCTTTATAACACATTTGTTTGAATTAATAATTAAATCTGATCGTGTACTTTTTCTTGTTTTAGAGTGTCCTTATTGAACCTACAAGTGGTAACACGGGCATAGGCTTGGCATTCATGGCAGCAGCAAAGGGATACAGGCTTATCATTACGATGCCTTCTACTATGAGTCTCGAGAGAAGAATTATTCTCCTTGGTTTTGGTGCTGAATTGGTGCTCACTGACCCTGCAAAGGGAATGAAAGGAGCTGTTCAGAAAGCTGAAGAGATACGAGACAAGACACCTAGCTCATACATTCTTCAGCAGTTTGAAAATCCTGCCAACCCGAAGGTTTCAAACTTTACTTTCATTAATTTGATTGATGAAAATTAAAGAAGAAAAGTAGTATGTGTAACATGATGTGCACATGTATGTAGATACATTATGAAACCACTGGACCAGAGATCTGGAAAGGGTCGAATGGAAAAATTGATGCTTTTGTTTCTGGGATTGGTACTGGAGGGACAATCACTGGTGCAGGAAAGTTCCTTAAAGAGCAGAACCCTGATATAAAGGTTATCTTCACCTTTTAAATTGAACAGCTCTTTAGTGCTCTATCTGATTAGGAATTAGAATGATGGTAAAGTTGTAAATTTTGTTTAGTTTACTAGTTTAATCTTTTATGCCTAAATAGTGATCTTCATATTTCAAAAAAAAATTCTTTGCAATTTTTTTTTTTACCTTCTCTTCCCAATTTTGTTTTTCAGCTGATTGGTGTGGAACCAGTTGAAAGTCCTGTTCTTTCTGGTGGAAAACCTGGTGAGTTCTTTCCGTGATCTAGTACCTCAAAGTACATGGTTTGTTTTTCTCTTTTAATTTTTGATGGGCAGCAAATTTTTTTGGTAATGATTTATTGATTCAAATTTTTTTTTTTTTTTTTTGGACGATTAATCAATTTAATCCTGCATAGTTTTAAAGAAGTTGTTCATGCTGTTTTATAATACCATTTTCTAATGGTTTTATATAGTAAAGTAGCATAGCAAGAAGCCTCTTCTAGTCCATCTTGTTGCTTAAGTTGGCAAATTACTCAAGATAACATTCTGCGTGTTAACTTGGATATGGATCACATCCAATCCGGTCCAATTAGTCTGATCTGCTTTTAGTCTGTCCTTTTCCGATACACTTGTAAGGTAATTGACACACTGTTTACCACAGCTGCACGTTTTCTAGATAAAAATAAATAAATCCAAACACAAACCCCACCCCACCTATAGCCCACTTTCAGATAATTGTTGTGAACTGTCATTCTCGTCTTCTTTTTGTAATGGCTGATCAGCACTGTTCTACAAATATTTGTTCATATTGTTGTGTGGAAATCTTCTTTCTCAAGATACATGAGGAATCAAATAGAAAGTTGAATAAACAGGATTTTTTTTTGGTGCTGCAAATGTTTCTTGGATTCTTGCACTAATTATACGACATGAAACAAAAGATGTTAGTTAATAGCACATCTTTCTTGAAAATATTGAAAACAATTTAAAATTCAGAGAGATTTTATCTACTTTATGAGTTGTCCATGGTTTTTAAAACTTTTGTGGTATTCTAGATTTTGCCAATTTGTCCTGATTTTTATTTATTACCTCATTCAGCTAGTAGCCTATAGAAAGTTGATTTTTAGGATAGGTTTTTGTTTATTTCCTTTATTTTGTTTTCTTTCAGAATCTTATTGTTGTCAAGTTTGATCCAATTTTTGTGAACAGAGAAAAATGGATACAAGGGACATGATATGAATGTAATCACTGAGTGTTGTGTCAAATTTTATGCTACTTCTTATTTGTTATCCATTTTATTAACAATTCGTAAGTTAGTTGATCTGACGAAGGATTTTTGTGTAATGCTCAAGGTCCGCATAAGATTCAAGGAATTGGTGCTGGTTTCATTCCTGGTGTTTTGGAGGTTGACCTTATAGATGAAGTAATTCAAGTAAGATTCTGAGCTATCTTCACTTTCTTCTCCTATATTGGATGGAATAATCTCAATGAATACAGTGCCAAGTTCTGTTATTTTATTCAGTTGCGGGGATTTTGGCTAGACGAGTAGCAAACTATCCATATCATTACACTAATACATGTATTTTTATGGGGGTCTTATAAATTTTAGATTTCAAGCGATGAAGCCATAGAAACTGCAAAGCTTCTAGCATTGAAAGAAGGATTGCTAGTAAGTAATCATTTTGTCTGTTTATAATGATTTTGACACTTGTACTTCTCTCGAATTTACGTTGTTCATGTACACTTTCGGTAACAGAAAGTTATAAAATTGAATGTGATAGGTCGGAATATCATCTGGTGCTGCAGCAGCAGCTGCAATTAGGATTGCGAAGCGACCAGAGAATGCTGGAAAACTCATTGTTGTAAGTCCGTGTACCTTAACAAAATCCTTATGTGTATGGGACAACCTGATAGAATCTTATAGTTGTAAAGCATCTTCAAATGGCCACAGTCATTGCTTGTGAGTTTCATAGATTTTGTCATCTGGTGATTGGGGAAGAGATTTTAAGACCCTTTTGCTCACTGTATGATCATGGTATTACTTTTCACTAAATATTTTCCAGACTTACTTTCTTAATGCCACAGTAGCAATAAGCTATGACGCTGTGGCCTTGATCCCTTTTAGTTTTAATTCTTATTTGCCAAAATATGACCAGAGTTTGGCCTAGCTAATGAAGTATATTTGCAGCATCTTGACCTAAGATCAAATTCTGCATTTTTATTTCTGTTGATTGAAGCTGGCAACATAGTTTTTGCAAGAAAAAATAATTGTGCTCTATGGTCTGATCTTAATTAATAAAAAGGATGCTGTCAGTTTCAACTTTCAAAGCACAAGATAGCCACTCGAGAAATGAGACAGAACAGCTGAGAGTTCTCCATGTTCTAATGCACAAACTAAAAAACTTTGTGCAATAAGCCATTAACAAGATTTGTTTGAAGAAATATGGTTTGCTTTTAAAATCTAAGGTGGTGAGGCATGTGCCAATATTTATCATTTTTTGTCATTGTAAACTTAAATTAAAGGATGATAATAAGAAGCAATTTCAGCCTTGCCCTGGTGGTTTTTGGTTAATTAACATTTTTTGGCTTTGAATTATGCTTCTCTCTCACACATGCATGCACGCACACAAAATGCACATAGCATTTGTTCTGCATAGAGTATGGGGCTCTGGATGGAAACTCCTATCTTTGTTATTTATTTTTACGTGGGTGGGATGGAGGTTACTGGGATGGGTATTCACACAATACCATGCTTGTTTAACAGTTATACGTTAGCATTAAGAGCACCAATGCCTAAATCTGTATTGTCCAGAGTATCACTTTAGGTGGTGATTTGCTTCTCAATATTGGTACTTTCCAAAAGAATATTATTTAATACAATTACGTAAGATTGAATATAGTAGTACTTCTTACAACCCTATGGTGATCTTGTAAGCACGTTCATTGCTCGGTCAACGAAATTGAATACATTGAACAGTTTTTTTTCAGTGGGGTTTTAAGACGATGTAGAGACTCAATACATGTATTGTTGGTGAATTTTTTTTGTTTTTTTGTTCCAATGGGCTACCCAATAAGGGCTAATTCTTCCATAACCTTTGATCAGTGATCACCTAGGTCATGAGGCTCAAACCTGCACGTGATTTACTGCTAAACTACTACTTAGAACTCACAGAAAAGTAGATTATAAGGAATTTGTCAGGGACGATGCTTAGTAAAATTAGTTCGGAATACCTTCTATTTTTACCAATGTTTATAGCCTCAAATCTGTCATGGAGGATGCTATAGTCTGTATGTTTCTTGTAGTGAATACAGATGCTATCTTGTTGCTACCAGTTATTATTGTTATTACCATCCTTGTTATTGTTGACTGTTCGAAGGGAATATACACAGAAATTAGGATGTCAAGATATTAAGCCAATGATCTGAATGCAGTGGCGTAAAAGGACACGTACATCAACTGAATTATATTTGAACTTGAATGCAGGTGATTTTCCCAAGTTTTGGAGAGCGATATCTCTCCTCTGTGCTTTTTGAATCCGTGAGGCGAGAGGCTGAGAATATGACTTTCGAGTAAAAAGTTTGCTGGCTTTCGATTCCCCTAATGTTTGTGACATGCTGTGTTTTTTGTTATTTCAGCTTTCTTCAAATGTATCAGATGAAATTGTTGGAAATAATGTGAAGCTTTCTTAGAGACTTAAACTGAAGTGATGGGATTTTGCACAAGTGATTTTCCTACTTGAAACATCTTATCCTATGTGTATGTGTTTTTTTTATTTGTTTATTATGAGTTACCAAAGATGGGTTGAAATATTCATAAAGAATATTATTTTTTATAATATTATAGACGGATATATTATTATTTCATTATAATTTTATTCTCGACATAACTTTTAATTAGTATTTAATTTTTATGAAATTTTTATCAATAAATTCAATTTATAAAATAATACACTTTTATATTTAATTACTTATAGGATTTTTTAAATTTATTACTTTATTTTTTAATTTTTATGACCTTATTTAAGGAAAAAAATTCTATTGATTAATTAAATTTTTGTAAGGCATTTTTTTCAAAAATATATAAACTATGAGGAACTCCACTTTTAATATTAATTTATGTTCAATTGTGTTTCTTTTATCAGTAATATTCATTATTATTGTTTTATTACTTTATTTAGCTACAAATTTTATGTTTATAAATTAAATTTATTAAAATAATTTTGAGTTGTTACTAACAAAAAAATTTCACTCAATAAAATTAACTGAAATGAATCCCAATGTAATGGTAATGCCCCACTCCTTCAAATCCATTCTGTCCAATGTTTTGTTTCACTTAAATAAATGTTTTTCTCTCTATTATTCCGAACTTTTATCTACAAAAATTTAAATGAAAATCATAAATCAATGCCAAAAGCCAATTTAAATTTTTTTTTCTAATAAAAGTAAAAAATAAAAAAATAACAATGTATTTTCGTAAATTCAGGTAAATGTTTAAAGCGTAAATATAAAATAAAAGTTGTGAAACATGATCAAGACTATCAACCCATTTTTATATGCATCTAACGTGGAAGAAAGGATGCAATTATATCAGCCTTGGACGCCATCAGGTTAGAGAAGTTTCCTTTATTTCCGAGTTCATAGTTTGATTTTTGGGTTGTACAAAAGACTAACGTGGGACTTTAAGGTAAATTTATTAAGGTGGCCTTTCGACGACGACGACGACAACGTAATTAAGTAATCGATCACAAATGAAAGAACTTTGACAACAAGTCATTCCAAACAACTGAAAATTTTCATACCAGCACATGCACATTCGCTATCGAAGTTCCACACAAAGTGGAAGGCAATATGTTGAAAGGCAGATGTCATGTGGAAAAGAACCGCCGAATGTCCGGCTCAAGTGTGTATAAGCTGTGACCGCATTTGGATTAACCCGGGTAGCGAACAATGGGGGAATGCCGTCACTTCTCAAAATTAGTCAAGCAAAACTTAGATATCTGAGTCATAAAAAAAAAAAAAAATTGGGGGCAAAATCGACCTGAAATTTTCGAGGATCCAAAGAAATTGAATTTATTTCACATGTATTTTTGGCTCACAGCTTAATAATTTACTTGTAACAAAATTAATTTATATATTAATAATTATTTAATAATATTCTTTTTGTTGAAAAAATTAAACATTGAACAAGTTAGTTATTTTAATAAGGACGTCTATTTTATGGTCAAACTAAGTAAATTTTTTTTACTTATGTATATAAATAAGTGATATAGTTTAAAGATTAACCTATATTTTATTATACATTTCATGGTCAAAAAAGGTGAATTCTTTAATTTCCACCACCATAATTGAAGCTTTTTCTATACCTTTTCCTTCACATCGTCAGATATCTTTTTCTTGTGCCAATCACTCGAGGAAACCCAAGATATTAATTTTTTTTTGACTCGAAGCTACTTCATATTTATCTAAGATCTCTTTAATAGTATTGCAATTATTCAACGTGTGACTCGACAAAAAGGTAAATCTTGTATGGTATTTAAGTCAAAATTAACAATTATTTTAATCCACACATTTTATGAGCACACAACTTTTTAACCACACATTTCATCAACTTCAACTTTTATCAAAATCTAGAGAAAATCTAATTTTAATCCCCAACAAATGAGGACATAATATGCTCTGCAAATATAAAATAAGTTAATATTTAAATATGAATATTACTTTGCAGAGATAATATAATAATTTGAAAGGTATTTATACTTAAATAGGTTTATATCATCATAATAGATAAGGCATTATACATTATAATTTAAAGCCTAAAGTTTATCTCCTTTCTTGATTACTGGCATAATATTGAGAAAGCAGATTATGCTAAAATTAATTAGGTACATAGCTGGCTACCTACCTAAAACATTAAATGTTATATAATAATTCAACTCGTTTATGTTAATAATTAACTGTTCCCAAATACTCCTGCATTTGTCCTTAATTTGATTTTGATTTGTCTATTTCGATTTGTCTTAATACAGGTTTAATAAGAAATTCAATTTAAGTATGAGCGACTCAATGTGCCTAACTAAAGCATTAATTAAAGTGCAATAAAAATGTTTGATGCAGCAATTAATTAAACTCAATTAACTGTACCGCCTTAATTAACAAAATGCGGAACAAAACCCACGTTCAAGATTTTAACTATAATTTCGTCGTATTATGATACAAGTACATAATTTTTTGACAGAAAATCTTTACAAATACACAACACTCAATTTTATCATTCTCAAAGTATTTCAACATGGGTATTGCTTTCTCGGCCTATTAAAGAGCTGTCGTTTTATTATTGGGCAATTTACACAAATATAGAGAAAATATGTGTCGAATTGAAAAATATTGGTTTTTGTTAAAATGTTGCAAAAGTACAACTTCAACTAGTTCTTAAAAGCAAAGTTGGACAATTACAGTTTATATAATTTTTTGGCGTGTACTTAATTTTCAATCATGCTATAAATTGTCAAAAAAAATTGCCCACTTTTTTGATATAATGTCACGTGACATTCTATCATTGAACTGTCTAAAAAATAGTCAATTTTTGCACCCGATTATTTGCTATCAATATTGTATCTATCAAGTAGGTGGACAAAATTTTCTGTTGAAGTAGCTTAATTCTTAATTTTTTGACAAATATAGTGTTTATAGTTTTTTACGAGTATGTAATTTGAAAACTTTATAATGATATTAATTAACACTCTGCAGTAATCCTATTACAGATTTTAAACTAAGCATCATAAAAGTGTGGTTATTGCGATTTTGCATCCACGCAATCATAGACTCGATAGAGACAGATTTTGACCTCAATACACTGTTAATAAATCAATTGCAAAATCCCTTGAACGGCATAAATTTAGATTTGATGCCAACCTGACAATTTTTTTATAAAGCTAAATAACATTAAATAATGTACCAATCTAACAGCCTCTGCAAGTGTGCATCAGTCTAACACCCGTTTCTTGTGTATCCACCAACATCGCTGGCAAGCCAGCGCCGATGAAGCATTAATTATCAATCATGCTACAAGTACACAATTTTTTGACAGAAAATTCTTATAGACAACACATGGCGCGGCATCATTGGAAGATGAGAAAAAAAAATAGTCCAATCACATTTTGTCACATCAGCATCGGTACACACCCTGTTAATTTTTTCCTGTACACATGGCTTTATTGAATTTTGTCTTGGATAAAAAAAAATGATTGATTGTAGAATTGTTCGTTGTAGTTCCTATTGTTATGTAATAGTGCCTCAGAGTTTATTGTCCGAATTCTTTTTACTGGAGTCGTGGTTTGTGACTAACGTTTTTTTAACGACGTGAGACTTAGTCGTTGAAGTAAACGTTGTGCAAATTCAACCGTTGAATGAAGATTATTTTGTATGTGATATAAAGGGTGCAAACCCTCACTCTACACATTCCAAAATTTTTGTATTTATGTATATTAAGAAATAAAATCTCTCATTAAATAAAGAAGAAAATATAGACCATTTTATAAGAGTTTGAACTACTCATCTTTAAAAAGTTGATATTTTAATATGAAAATTTAAGTCTTAATATAGTATTAGAGTCCATTAAGTTACACGAGCAATTTGTTTGATAAAGACTAAGAAATGTGAACACGAATTTCAAGATTTATATGTTCAAAAGGGCAACCATCTTGCGAAAGCATGTTAAGTAATAAAATTTCATATCGAATAAAGATAAAAATATAGATCAACTTAGAAAAAGCTTGAACTACTCCTTTTAAGAAGGTTCACATTTTAAGATTGAACTATAAGTGAAATATCATTAGGTTTGTGAAAATCTTCTCTTTCTTTTTTTGAACAAAAAAATAAAAATTCTCAAATTTCGTTTCGTTATAATATTGGTGCACGCGTCGGTATACAAAAAATTGACAGTCATATTTGGCTTATTAGCGAGAAACCTGAGAGCCTGTACAAAACCCTTTCTTGGACAAAAACATATAGGCTTAGGTTAGGCCAAATTGTGTGTGCCATGCAACTCAAAAGTCTCAATCTAAGTGCATATATATTTAAAATTTACTTATAAATAGACACACAAGTAATAATACTACTAATAAGTAAAACAAATTATATATTTCTTAAAAAGTTTAAAAATAAAAATTACTTAACTCCTTTTAAGCATAATCGGAGAATCTATTGACTAGTAAATCAGGGAACTCTTACTATCGGTACCTTCTCATGAATGCTAGTCAACTACTATTATTGATATAGATTATTCTCGTGTACTCTAGTAAGAAGTTCTTCCTATACCTGATTCATTTTGAATTAATGCAAAGACCCAATTTGCTTACCGACCTAAACGGGGATTGTACCGTAGCACCTATAGTCTCCAGAGTTGTAGTCCTCAAATGGCACGAGCCGCATGCAAGGAGACCCCACACGTTCCGGTCGGCATGCTTAAAAGTAGATCGTTCTCTCCTAATTAGTGTTTATTCATCAACTCTTTATTGGCCAAGCTTAATTCCTCAAGGTCTAATTTCAATTCTAATAAAATTTATGATAAGTAAAAAAGCATAGTGAGGCATGTCGCACAACATGACGGCATAATTAAGAAGACTATAAGACCACGTTTGGTATATATTAAAATTAAATTTTTAGTTAATTAAGATAAAAATTGATGAAATGTATAGTCGAAAAATTATGGATCCCATGAAATGTATGCTTAAAATTAATTGTGACCTTGAGTTGTGATTTTTTTTTTTCAACTTTTATTATACACCAAACATGATCTAAAAATGATAAGGAACTTTAATTATCAATTGCAATCTAGTAATATATTGTAATAAACCGAACCAAATCAAACTTAACTTCATTTAATTTCCCCAAAAAAGATTCAACAAGAAAACAAGTTTCATTAAACGAGAAAAAACATTCTTATACTAGAGATGGAACTTTACATAACATAAGACGTTAGAAATATTACATGCAACGAGGCATAAACGTCCCCCACGCTTACCTTGGTTTTGTGATTACATTACATTTTTACCTTTGTCCTCTTTGATCAAACATATCTTTTTTATATTGTAATAAACCGAACCAAATCAAACTTAACTTCATTTAATTTCCCCAAAAAAGATTCAACAAGAAAACAAGTTTCATTAAACGAGAAAAAACATTCTTATACTAGAGATGGAACTTTACATAACATAAGACGTTAGAAATATTACATGCAACGAGGCATAAACGTCCCCCACGCTTACCTTGGTTTTGTGATTACATTACATTTTTACCTTTGTCCTCTTTGATCAAACATATCTTTTTTACCTTCAAAGACAAACCCACTTAGCTCGTCACCCCCACCCCACCCCACATACAGACACGAGAGAGTCGGAAGAAAAAAAAAAAGACCTAAACTCACATGAAGCCGGAATCACTAGTAATCGCACCTCAATCATGTGTATAGTTGGCCGCGGGTGACATGAGAGTTACAATAAGGTCTGAAAATGCATCAACAATAAACTTGTGGGTGTGTTTAGGGTTTAAGGTTAGATAACACAAGAAAAGCTCATGTAAGAAATCCCAATTATTCTTAACATCTGTTAACTCTCGTGCTTCGACCATCTCTTGCATCGATTTTCTGAAGTCGGCATATGGGTTCGGAGAGTACGTCTGAACTGCAATGCCACCGTTAACCACCGTATCAGATTCCGGCCCTGGCGGCCCGTCCGTGGATTCAACAATGGAATTGGAGCGGCCGGGGGAGGAGAAAAAGAAGCGTTGGGACGCGAAAACCGTAGCAAAATCAGGAACCGAATCAGCATCGGAATCATCAGATGAAGAGAGAAAATCATCTGTAGAGGAGGTAAGGGGCTTGGAGATTGAACCAGAGTTGGAATCATAGAGGGAGTTGAAGTTCTTGATTAATGATGAAGGGTTGATCAGATGGGCGGCTGTGTCATTCTCGTTTTCTTCTTCTTCATCTGTGGGTGGTGGGGATAGAGTGAGGGTGGGTAGACACTTGAATTTGGAGAAGCAGAGGTACAACTTCTTCTTCCCCAAAATGTTAGACATTTTTTCTGCTACTATGTTATGTGGGAGACACCGTTGGGTAAAGTGTATATATATGGTCGGGAAATCCAAACTCCCCTATTAGTCTAAGCGTGAAAACACGTAAGCTTTCATGGCCTTTGTGCTATAACAAAAAGAATTGTAATATATATAGTACTGTGATCTTGTTTGGTCTAGAGAGAGGACAAGATAAAGTTTATACGACCTTTATATTGGGACAAGGATTTATTTATAATTGCACATGTATATGTACTTCAATTTTAACTTTTATTGGACATATTCATATTGAACAGTCCAATTACAAGGAATAGGTAGCAATGGATATAAAGTTCTAAGTGAGATCTCCAACTTGGAGAAGACGAGATATGTTGAGCTCATTCGTAAATGAGGTATGTTATAAATGTTATCGAGTTAAGGTCCTAGCTCGTATTATGGAAGGTCTAGCCTTTGGAGTTTGATTTCCATGTCAAGGCAATATAATTAGTAAGGAAATTGTGAACCAATATAAGGCGATGCTAACAAAAGGTAGTGTCACAATAATGCACTCAACTATGTAGAGATCAACAAGATCTAAGAAGATGCTCAACTTAACATAGAATGCAGCACTCCACTTGGGGATTAGACTAGTAGAAATTTAGAGATAATGAAAGAATAATCGATCATCAACCATTTTTATTGACAAGCTCACTAATCAATGTATATTTTTCACATTTTTCAAAGTTTTTAGTGTATATATATAATGAGAGATACTCATCAAAATCTGAAGTCAATAAAATTAACATCAATATATATATAATGAGTTTTTCTTGCAAAAATTACAGACGGAGGCCCCTACCCTACGGGTTATATATAGCATTCTTAAACTTCATTACTCGATGCTTGAGTTCTACAATCTTTTAATTTTGTAGAGTTAGGTATCCAATTAACATTTTTCATCCATTTTACAATCACAAATTCGCGTCCTGTAAATACTAAATCTCCTCATACAACAATGACAATATATGTGCAACCCCCTTCCACCAACTCCCGCTTGCCACTCTCTACTTATGCAACACTCGGTCGCTAGCTTTCCCAACTCATCGGTTTCTCTCACAATCAAACTCCTTCTAGTTCCCTCCATTCGTCCTAGTTTTCTTCATTCCCCCCCCCCCCCCCCCCCCCCCC
>CAIGRP010041431.1:0-29223 GCA_903798385.1 Fraxinus cuspidata
AGGTGCTTGATGGTTTTGTTAACTACCTCAACCTAACCATTTGCCCAAGGATGATAAGAGGAGGAGAAATGCTGCTTGATACCCAATTTGTCGCATAAGTCTTTGAGCCTCTTGTTGTTGAACTGTTGCCCATTGTCCATTATGAGTGAGTAGAGAATCCCGAACTGACAGATGATGTTCTTCCATATGAATTTAGAAGTATTTACCTCGGTTATTTTTGCCAACGGTTCTGCCTCGACCCATTTAGTAAAGTAATCAATGGCGATAATTGCATAGCTGTCACTTCCTTTCCCTTTTGGCATGGGGCTTATCAGAATGACCCTCCATTTGGTGAATGGCTGGGGCTGGATACTACTATAAATTCTTGATATGCATGTCTTTGAATGGAGGAGAAACGCTGACATTTGTCGCACCTTTTCACGAATTGCACCGAATCCTTTTTCAAAGTTAGCAGTAGTACCCTTATCTTAGCACTTTCAGAGCTAGTTCTGGGCCTCCTGTGTGGCTGCCACAAATTTCTTCATGGATCTGCTGTAGGACATAATTGGCTTATTCCCTCCAGTGCATCGTAAGAATGGGGGACGAGAAGCCTCTTTTGTAATGTATTTCATCTTGGAGCACATAGTGGGCAACTCCACGTCTATTATAGGTTACATCCATTGTGGGGTTTCCTAAATCCACATTACCTCATCCACCTTGGTTGTGAAGGGCTTAGGGAGGTATTCAACTCGTACAATCTTAAGCAGCTCTGAATTTTTACTGCTGACCAATTTTGATAGGGCATCCGCATACAGGTTCTCCGTTCTTTGTATATGGGTCAGCTCAAATTTTTTCAAATAGGTCCATAACCTTCTTCAGTTATGTTGCCATGCCTTTATCCTTGGCTGTAAAGCTATCGTTGACCTGGCTTACAACCAATTGTGAGTCGCTACAAACTGAGAGGGTTCTTGTACTGCATTTCTTTTGCCAGTCTGAGATCTCCTAGAAGTGTCTCATACTTAGCTGCATTGTTGGAGGTCTTTAAACCAAATTTCACTACACAATTAAGCTTGTGGCCTTTTGGGCTCTCCAATAATACACCAGCCCCAGAACCTGTTTCTCCAAAAGACCTATCAACAAACAGTTTCTAGGCTGGGAGGTCTGTCGGTTCCTTGCCACATTGATGTCGTTGATTCAGTAAATTGTGCAATGAAGTCTTATACTGCCTGCATCTTCATTGACGTTCTAAGTTGATACAAGATGTCGAATTTACTTAACTCTATGGCCCATTTCATTAGCCTTCCAAAAGTGTCCAATTTTTGGAGCACCTGCTTAAGGGAAGGCTCGTCAATACGTATATACTGTGGGCTTGAAAGTAGAGCCTCAACTTCCTAAAGGCTATCGTTAGGGATAAAACAAGTTTCTCCATTTCCATATAACGTGATTAACCTAGTAGTATGGCCTTGCTCACGTAGTAAATGGGTAATTGAATGCTGCTTTCTTTCCTTACCAGTACTGAACTTACAGCTTCCGTACTTACGGTCAAATATAAGAGTAGGGTTTCTCCCTCTTTGGGCTTTGAGAGGTGGAGGGCTTGCCCTAAAGTGCTTCTTCGTCTCTTGGAAAGCCTCTTCACACTCCTCATTCCACTGGAACTTATTTCCTCTATTTAGAACTTTAAAGAATGGAAGGCACCTATATGTTGCTTTGGAGATGAAGCGGTTCAACGCTAATAGACGACCTGTCAAATATTGTACTTTCTTGGACTTGCTAGGGGATTTCATATCCAGTAGGATCTTAATGTTTTTAGGGTTTGCCTCAATGTCCCACTAGTTAACCATGTAACCCAAGAATTTCCCTAAAGAAACATCAAAAGCACATTTCAAAGAGTTCAGCTTCATTTAGTACTTCCTCAAGATTTTGAAGGTAGCTTCCAGGTGTTCGATGTGGTTCTCAGTCTTGAGGCTTTTCATCAACATTTCATTAACGTACACTTCCATCGTTTTGCCTATAAGATCGGCAAACATCCTGTTAACTAGACGCTGATAAGTAGCCCCAACATTTTCCATACTAAAAGGCATCACAATGTAGCAATAAAGGCCTCTAAAAGTGATGAATGTGGTATTCTCCTCATCACCTGGATATATGGGGATTTGATTTTACCCTGAGTATACATCCATGAAGTTCAAGAGCTAATGGCTAGCAATGGAGTCGAATAATTGTTCGATCCTTGGGAGCGAAAAACTGTCCTTTGGGCATGCTTGGTTGATGTTGAAAAAGTCTATGCAAACTCTCCAATTGCCGTTAGGCTTCTTTACTAAGATTGGGTTGGAGATCCACTTTGGGTATATTGCCTTCCTGCTGAACCAATTGGATATGAGCCTTTGCACCTCTTCTTTCAGGACTCCGTGCATCTACAAGTTTAAGGCTTTTCTTTTTTTCCTATGAGGGGTGAACTTGAGATCGACAGCAAGACAGGCAGCGTCGACCAGGACAATGTTTATACTGTGGGGCTCGAAATTTCTCAAGGAGCTAAGGTAGAATTCCCTCGAACCCATCTCGTCTCCTCGCACCGTAACAACTCCTCTTTTAGTGGATAATTTCATACGCAGGTGGTGTATGGATGTAATGGTCCCAAGCTCTTTCAAAGCAGGTCACCCCAACACTCCGTAGTATGTCTAATCTACAATGATGAATTCCATGAAGTGATGAGCCATAAGTGGGGGTTCCTCCATTTCCACTGCTAGTGTGATCCTCTTCCTAGGAACGATGATGTCCTCAGTAAAACCATATAAAGGGGTAGTCATGGGGGTAAGTTCATGACTTACCATCATTTTGTCAAATATGGTTCCAAATAGGATATTAACTGAACTTACATTGTCTACCAACATGCGCTTAAGCCCATTTCTGGCCACGACAGATAATACCACCAAAGTGTCGTAATGGGGGTAATGAACCCCCAATGGTGTCTTTTTGTGAAAAGGTTATTGGTGAGATGCTTCCACCTCCACGAGTGGTACTATTGACTAAGTAACTCGTCATTAGAGGATCATTTGCTTCCCTTGTGTAATTTCTTTGAGCATTTCTAGACTCTCCTTTTACATGTGGACCACCAATAATGGTGTCAATTTCCCAAGTGGGGACATTATATGTATTGATTGGAGGTTCTCTCCTGGGCCTTTGTTCACCCCTCACCCTATTTCTTTCCTTCTCGTGTTCCCGCCTAGATGATTTATTTATGTGATGTCACCTCACCTCATCATGTCTAGACTCTTTCTCATGCCTAGGATGTGGCGCGTTCCTTTGTACCAGATGGGTATTTATTCTCTTTAACATGGGAGTCTGTTGGCTTTTCATGATATGGCCTTAACGTGCAGTTCTTAGTGCTGTGGCTGTTGGTTTGATGGTAGGTACAAAATTACCTATCTCTAAGCTCCCGATCTCCTAGATTGATTCGATTGTCTTTGAGCCTCAGATCCGACCTCTTCATATGCTAAATATGGTACTGCATTTAGCGTGGCAGTGGCTAATGCTTGGCCTGAGATGGGGGACGATTGTATGTCCCGCTTGGATCCATTGCTTGTCTACCGAGTGTGATATAGGACCTTACCGTTGTCCCTGAGACGGTAAGAGTCCCAGCGAAGTTTGATTGCTGTGATTAATCAACTCTTCATTGACAATCTCACTTCTCATCATTTCCATCAAGGAATTGTCTCTTTATCCATAACCTGCTCGCAACATATTATCTGTGAAGCCAGCCAAGTAGCTTTTCAAAGTTTTACCTGCTTGCTACCTCATATCCTCCAGCCTTTGGATGGGGGTTTCTCCTTCTTTGCTAGACAAGTACTGATTGAAAAAAGCCTTTTTGAGGTCTGGCCAACTCCTAATGCTGCCGACTGAGATGCGGCTGTACCAAATTCCTACAGCCCCAGTTAATGTGAGAAGGAAAGCTTTGCACTTTAGCTCTAGCGAGACCCCTTGTAGAGATATGTGTGTCTTGTAGTTGTTGAGGTGCTTCGTCAGATCACCATTTCCTTCGTATTTGGGTATCTTTGGTGGCACGAAGTGTTTAAAACTGGGGTGCTTCTCAACTCTGGGGAGAAGAGCAGACTTTTGTCATCATCATCTAACTCAAAGGACCTTCATGGACCGTCAGAATCATCTTCCTCTGCTTGGCAACGAGGAGGTAGCGATGTTTCTGCTTTATTTCTCAAGTTCGCTTCGTCTATTCTCTCTCGCCTGTTTCTAGGTGGAGGAAGGGAAACCTCCTGAGGTTCATATTCTTGATTTTGCTCTGGCTCTCTTTGAACAGGAAGTGGCTGGTGGGACCTATTTCTAGGCCTTAATGGTCCAATTCGATCGAACACACTAGTGGATCTTTGGGGTTCGCGTCTCGAGCATATTCTGGGAAAAAGTTTCCCTTATATGGCATGTTACCACCTGGTCAACTAGTAGCATAATTGGTGGAAGTGTCCATCTA
The DNA here is from genome assembly GCA_903798385.1 of Fraxinus cuspidata. Lineage (NCBI taxonomy): Eukaryota > Viridiplantae > Streptophyta > Magnoliopsida > Lamiales > Oleaceae > Fraxinus > Fraxinus cuspidata. Next base: position 4,460 of record CAIGRP010041431.1, read on the forward strand.
TACTTTTCTTTCTAGTGGACTGATCTCACTTTTGTGCATTTGGGGATAGCGCAGTGTCATTCTCTTCGCCTTCTTGGGGAAACACTCCTTGCTGAGGTATTTGGTATCCTACCTGCTGGTGCATCTATATGAGTAGCTGATGCATGGCAGTATTTTGCTGGGCCATATTTCTCATATTTACAGCTATCTTCCCTACTTTCCTGGCCAAACATGCTATGGTACCGTCTTGCCCGTGTTTGTGATAGGGACGACTCATGTTCACATTTGTTCAGAGGACCTCTTCTTCAGAAGCCTCATGTTGTCTACTTTTACCTTGCAATCCGTAGCGGCTAGAACTAATAACGTGTATTTGGCTTTGAGCTAAAAGTAGACGTTTTAGGTGCTTTATCTTTGTGGCTATTCATTCTTTACGGATCAAGCCTTTTTTCAAGGTTCTACTTTAGATGACTTTTACCACAAGGATGTTCATGGTTAGTGTTGAGTTTTCCACAGACGGCGCCAATCTATTGACCTCAAAAAACGTATCAATAATATGGCCAACAGATCTCAAGGCCTCTCACGTCCACGCAAGCTGGATTCCTGCACACTTAGACAAATTGTTAGTCACACGTGGCCTTCTCCGGAAGGGATGGAGTTGGCCGCACTCACTCTGATGATCAAGTCAGTTGGAGAAGTAATTATGAGTGTCAGAGACCTTTAAACGTGAGCCTCCAATGTAAAATGGGGGATGGCTTTGGGATGGAAGAGTAAAATGTGTATGAAGCAAGAATATATCTTTGAGAGTCTAAACTTGCATTACCTTTGAGTGACACTGAGTGTGAGCTTTTATACTTGGGCAAAATAAATGGGGTCTGCTGAATGATTGCGCACGTTTTTGTTTGCATCATCATAACAATTGTAAAGTATGGTCACAAGTTTCAAGAAATTCGTATATTGGACTCCTTCCAACCTATTGAATATTATACTTTTAATAGTCATCTTTTAATTGAGAAATTAAATTTAACAATAAATATATCATTGACATTATGTGTTATGTCCTTGAAATGTTACACAATTTCAAAATAGTCGTGATTCTTCATCTCTATCATGATGTAAATTCTAAGATAAGGAGTTCTTCTCGTAGTCCAAATTATCACCTATAGACGAGGTAGGAGACTACATTAATTTTCAATTGAGGCGTGAAATTAAAAAGGTGGACCGATCTTTGGCCCTTTAACCAACACAAATTATTATTAGTCCTTAACAAACCCTTTTTAAATTACTTCAAAATTACCAAATTAATTAGATTTAAACATAGAGGGTACGATAAATATATAGGAAAGGATAGCCAACGAACTAATGATGAATAGAGACAAAATTAAGGTGGTAATTAGTTACTTGATCCACACGCCATTCTTTCTGTTCATAACACAAATTGAAGATTAATTTCCTGCGAGAATGTTGCCAAACTCACTCATTTCTCATTTAAGTTACAAATACTCTTTCAACTGATTTTATATCTGTTTCATCAATAGCTGAAATTTCACATTATTAGATCCGTGATTTTTCAATAGTAAATAAACAATAAATACAATGAAACAATTTATTATTTATTCTTAAAAAAATCAGTGTGAAGTATGAACTTCTTCCGCTGCATCCATTCAAGACAGTTAGGACTTACGACCATGACACGTGTGTAGAACAAATGACTAAGTGAATTAAAAAAAAAGTTGGATCGAAGAGGGAAAAATAGTAAATTACAGATTTAACGTTCATGCTCCGATTTTGGTCAATAATACATTTTCGAAAAGAGAACGACGAGATGGACTCAACTCACTGCTTTGCTGATGTATGATGGATTTTATCCATCCAAGTTCGTTCAACCAAAAGTTTTATACTTGGCTAGATCGACTTAGACACCCAGGAGCAACAATGATGCGATGAATAATAACAACTCACAAGGACACCGACTAAAGAACCAAAACATTTTACCTAATAATTATCCCCGTGCTGCTTATTCGCAAGTCAAGTTAGTTATATGACCTTCCACTACAAAAATGACATTGAATCTCCAACTTTTTTAAAAATAATTCATGGAGATATATGTTGGTCGGTATCGACCCATCATGTGGACAATCTCATCATGCAATGATTTCAATTGATTTTTTCACACGATAGTCCCATATCTACTTCCTTTTTCGCTAGAAGTGTAGCTTACTAGACTTTTTGCTCCAATCATAATAGTGTGAACTCAGTTCCCCAATTCTTCAATTAAGAAAATTTGTCTTGATGATCATAGTCAATTAATTAGATAACAAGCAATGATGAGTAATATCTCGCAATGTATTGTAGAAGTTTGATAAACAATTTGGTGTTTAGACATGCGCAACCAATGTTCAATAACAAAATTTCTAGACATTACTCATCAAAACAAAATTTCATTTTGTTTGGGGTCATGACATATTTCTTGTTGTATTAGTAGTTCGAATAAGAGTAATTTCTTAATATCAATACTCACCTTTAAAACTTTAATTTGATCTTGTCAATAACATCATATTTCTCGCCTACAAGTTTTTTATTTTACTGTCCAAGACCCAAGTTTGCCACCAAAACGTACCAAAATAGGTTCCCAACGAAGAATTAAAATTTACATTAATTTTGATTCACCGTCCGTTATTAGGTTCCTTTAACTTTTAATGGTTGATTTATTTATTGCACGTATTGTATCTTGTCATTTTGATTAATTGACTTTTCCAACTTTGGAAGGGACAAAATTGCACCCTGAAAAATAAGGTAAATTTTTTTTTTTGGAATCAAACAACTCTATCTCAATTGATCCGCAATCAATGTGAGCCACATATTGAAAACAAAAATCATTCTATAGCAAAGAGTAGCAAATTAATTTATCTAATGTATTTTTTTACATAAGAAAGTGTTAAAGTCATATTTTCCGGCAAACAATACTCCAATGAAAATTGATGTCCATGACAAAACAATGTGCTGTTGAAAATAAAGCTTACAAACATATAAAGCATGGTCGAGAAGTTGGTGCCAAAGACATCATGTCTCAAAAGCGAAAAATACAAGAGAAAGAAAACCAACTAAAAATTTTAGATGAAACAATAATAGAAAATATAGATGAATCAAATACTGACAACGTGATTCCTGCATAACCACAAATGTCAATAAATAATGAGATTTCAATAACTTATTTGCTATCTCATAATTTAGAGAATGGAGTAGAATTATAATAAACAATATCTTCACCTTTAATGTAACTCTAGAAAAGGATCCAGAACAACTGTCTATTAAAGACTATTAACATAGAAACGATTGATCAAAATGATAAGAAGACATACTGACGAAGCTGAATTTATTAGACTAGCCAAAAGTGGTTGAACTTTAGTTTGAATTCTGAAAATGTAATCATTATGGGATACAAGTGAGTTTTTGTAATGAAAATAATAAAATTAGAAGTACAAATTCTGACTCGTAACCTAAAGTTTCTCACAAAGACCCGTGATCGATTTTATGAAAAAATATATTCTCCTGTAGTATGCATCATGACTTCTAAATTTTTCAATTAATTTGACTGTGTTACAATGGCTCAACATACGATCTTATGGAAGTAATAGTTGCGTATATATGTGGTTCACTTGATAGTGACATATGTATAAAAATTTAAGAAGGGTTTAAAGTGGATGAAAAAAATGATACATGCCCTAAAACTATGTTCTTGATAAAATGCAAAGATCATTATATTTAATGAAACAATCTGGATGCATGTGGCATGATAGTCTTGATAAATATTTGTTGAATGAGGGATACAAAATTGACAATGTATGCCTATATGTTTTCATAAAGAAATAAATATCAGATTTACAATTTTGATAATTTATTTTAATGATGTAAATCAAATTTGAACTCATAAAAAGCTAAACAAAATTGTAGATTATTTGGAAAAGTGAATTTAAGCAAAACAAAATTGGAAAAAAATATTTTTTTTTTGTCTTGGATTGCTAATTGAACATTTTTATCCATCTTTTTGTACATAAAAAGTCTGAAAACATTTTTATATAGTAATGTACATATTATATGTGGTTGTTCGATCACTTAGATTAAAAAAAGATTTATTTCATTCAATTGAAGATAGAAAAAAAATTAATCTTGAAGTACCATATCTTAGTGAAATTGTAGCATTTAACTCTTTTACAAATTATACTTAACCATATATAGTTTTTACTGTAAATCTCTTACAAGATATAGCTATATATAAACTAAAAGATCTTGGAATAATGTAAAAGACATTTTCGTTACGTAAGACGTACTACTAATATGGGATTAATTTACTATAAAAATTGTAGTATTCTTTATTGAGATATGCATATGCATGTTATCTTTGTGATATACGTAAAATTAAATCACAAATAGGATATGTGTTTATACGTGTTAGAACATCTACATCACGATGATTTATGAAGCAAACATTGACGTGGTATCTTCAAATCATTCTCAAATTATTTCTATCCATGAAACAAGCTGAGAATGTATCTTATTCAGAAACATTAGCTATCATATCCAAACATCACATGGACTAGTTTTAATGAAAGATAGTATGGGATAATGAAACTTGTATTACAAAACTCAAAGGAGACTATATCAAAAAAAAAAAAAATAGGACAAAGCAAAAAAAAATTTCAAAATTCTTCTACACACGAGTTTCAGAAGATAACGATGTTCAACATTTGTTCAGAAAATAATTCATATGACTTATTCACAAAATCATTGTATTCGAGAAATTGGTACATGAGATAGGAATGTGTCGACTCAATAATATTTGATAGTCAATATCAAGGGGAGTAGTTATACTCTTTTTCTCTCGCTCAAGTTTTATCCCATTGGTTATTTTTAGCAAAGTTTTAAGTTGGCAACATTGTTTTAATACTCACTGAATTTTTATCAAAAAGATTTTTAACGAGATCAATATTGTGTAATGAGTCATTAAATAAAGGGTATTGTAAATAAAATACTAATTAGTGAATGACTATTGTATATAAATAGAGATAAAGCATTATAAACATGATATCAATGACCATTCAACACAAATCATAAGTAAAATGGTAAATTAACGATTTACATCATAATCCCAACACTATATAGATTTAGTCTAACTTACCAAGTATGTAAAAACAACAAAAGTTTTTATTATTCATCATTCGGGAAAATATAACTGGCAAGGATGCAATAAAGAATCAATTCCCCTTCTTGAATTCATTTGATTGAGCCTTCAATTAATTCCAAATTTTATTGCTTTTGATATTCAAATTCTAGATATAAATCTTAAGGCTCTAAATATTTGTTGTGTTGTAACTTTTTGTGGCCTTCTTCTCCATATTATGACCTCAGCATATGGAGTTTGTAGGTTAAAATCGGGTATAAATCCATTTCATAAAGAGTTCAAGTTAATTTATGAAACATAAATTTTGCTATCGAGGTGCACTGTGCTGTCACATTAGTACAAGTGTCTCCCATCATAAATGCAAGTGAATATGCATGTTGTAGTCCTTCTTAATCGTCTTGTGATCGCAATGTACTCTTTTTACCTCAATTCCAGTTTAGTTATTTGATTCAACTTTCCATGTAACTTGGATCCCTTCTACATTGTAGTTAAGGTCCTTTTCTTTCAATTCATGCCATGTTGGTTTACATTCTCTAATTTATGCACAAATCACGTCATTTGCACTCATTTTTCATTCTTTTCTCCAAAATTCGTTCAACATAAAGTGTTATCTAAACAAACGATATTTACAAAAGATTGAGTATAATTTCTTAAAAGCACCCCCAAATATTCAATTATGATGGCCCAAGTGTAGAAATTACACTTATACTATTTCTGTTTCAACTACATCATATATATATATATACACACACACACACATACATACATACATACATACATACACACACACATACATATAATGTGAAGCCAAAAGAACGTATAGTTGAAGCTCAACAAGAGTTATTGTTGACTCCAAAATTACAATTAACATATTTCTCTCATCTAGGGAGGAAAATAGCTATTTGGGAGATCATATTTGAATTTGCATGCCTCCCTCCTCTTACGCAAGAGTATTTATTGATTTACTTGGAGGCTTTGGGAAAATTGGGTCATTCGAGAAAGTAACAGGTAGCGATCACTTATTGGTGTCTTGGAAAGGGAAAAATCATGCTTTAAATTCATACCCACGTGTGTTTTAATAGCGATTTCTGTCATCTTGGAAAGGGAGATGGTTCGCTTCTTTTCTGCCGCGAGCCTTCTATGTTTTAGCTACTATCTTGTACTTTTAGACTTCATCTAAAAGGACGTGAGCTCACAAGATAATTTTCTTGATTTAATAAATAGTCCCTGAATTTATCATTTATTTTAAATCTATGACTTGTTGAATTCTTTTTTTTTTTTTTTGTTTTTTGCCCTTGAAGTTTGAGTTTAACTGTTTATGGTTGAGCTGCGAACTTTTAGGTGAAATTACTTGAGAATATTCCTTTTTTTATATATATAGCTGACGTGTACCATGTTAAAAGGACGTGCTACGATTGTAGACATTTGATGATGAGTACAACATGTGTTTATCGGGGTGTATGTCTATTGAAGCTTCAGGTATTCCAACATGTGATCATGAGTACAACATGTGTTTGAGTTCTAAATACCTCTATACAGCTCTTGTTAGATGTGGAAAGTTGAAAAAATTACGCAAAATAAAGCCATTTTATGTTTATATGAGAAATATGGTCACTACTCTTACTGAAACAATGTTATTGTGCAGGTCAAGAATGGTTTTTGGTAAGTAACAACAAGAATAAGCGCCATTGACTTGTGCACTATGTATTCTTTATTATGTGGATTAGAATTGGCAAACTTTGCTTAGCTTATATTTTTATGTTCTTTCCCATTTCTCTGGAAATCCAAGCAGAGGACTTTCATATTAGCTTAACGAGAAATAAAATTATGAGTTGGTTCATATTCAGCCTGTTGTTGATTGGAAGCAAATCTTTTTAATTTAAATTTTAATAAATTTTGTTCCAAAAAAAAAAGAAATATTATCATAATAATCAATATTTTCTAAAAAAAAAAAAATTTAAATTAGCGAAGGAAATAGCGTAGGTAATTAGCGATGGACGAAGATGTTTCCTATGTAGTTAAATCAAATCCGTTGGTTATTATCAACCAAAAATCTATTGTTAATTTGTTAGTAATTAGCAACATATCTTTCATAATCGTCGCTAAATTACCGGTGCCAGTTTGAACGACTGTTTTAGTGATGAAAATTTTCATCAGTAAAACCTTTTACATATGAAAGTAAATTAGTTTATAACATTTTCGTCAGTAAAAACCTTTTACATTTTTGTCAGTAAAACCTTTTTTTTCCTCTAGTTTATAACACATTATTGCACGATTCTCTCAAAATCAAAATAAATTAGTTAGAAGGGAATAATTTTATAAGCTCAATAATCTATCACGTATACAGAAATTAATTTGGTGACTACATATCCATTAATTCTCAAAGTTTTTATATACATGACGGAATTTATTTTACATGTACATTAGTTTTGCAGCAATCATTGTCTTTTGATTCATGCCTTTTAATATGTGGGATCACACCTTTAACTTCTATGTACGTGAAAATCATTTTGAAGTTATTCATTTAAAGTTATTCATGCCTTTAACTTCTACATATGTGAATTCATGTGTTTGGTATCTTTTGCATGTCGGTAAAAGATTTAGTCAATTATGTTAATTTCTATACATGAAGATTTTTTTCCTAATACATGTTTAGTAATTAATTTTTAGATCACATATTTTCTGTATGGTAATTAATATTTTTTAACCTGATTAAATATTTTTAGATATTCCTTTATAAACTTTAAATTGATAATCAATCGTGTTGTTGCGCCTAAAGTAGCACAACCTTATAATTAATAGCCTAGAAGAATATTATTTGCTCCTGAATAACATGAATTATAATTTTCAATATTTTAGACGAATATTAATATATTACTCTTGAAGAAATAGTAAAATATAATACGCTCTCGAAGTAGCACATTATAATTCTCATTAATATTCTAGTTAGATTTTTTTTGCTCTCAAAGAGATAATGATATAAAATCTAACATAAATTATATTTTTATTCTTGAGGATTAAATCATTATATAATTTATTACTCTAAACAATAATATGTTATTACTCTTGAAAAGCATGATATTATTGTTATTCTGGAATACAATTCAGACATTTAAATATTCTAGAAGAGTATTACAAAATTGTTTGAATCAATTAATACAAACCAATATTCTTAAATATTATTGTGATGCTCCGAAAGAAGCACAAATTTATATTTATTAATATTCTTGAAGAATATTATGTGATTATTTTTTAAGAATCATAATTTAGACATTTCAATGTAAATATTATATTAATCTTGGAGAATTGCAATTGTAAATAATTGCTTCTAAAGAAGCAATAGTTTATTTATATCAATATTCCTAAAGAATACTATTTCGAGACTCTAGAGGAGTCAATATTGTATGATATGAAGGGATAAACTTACTATTGTTGTAATTCATTATCCACTAATTAAAAAAGAAACCTACAAAGTTTTTAATAATATTTCTTAACTGGTACACTAACTAATCGCTAATGACCAAATAAATATCTTATTGAACCAGAAGTTCAATAACGTTTATATTTTATTATTTGGCATGGCATGTCGAGTTAGATCATTACTCAATAATGATGGAAAATTAAAAATTCAAATGAGAATTTAACGAAGAACCAAAAGATTCTTCAATCCAAAGAAAATAATGATAAAAAATTATATAGATGCTCAAGTCTAGCACACGCATATTTTTATATATACATGGACAATTTTAGATGATGGCTGGTTTGAAACACACTTTTGCATGTTGTCACTGCAATTGTCAATTCTGGTTAGGACATGATTCATAATTAATTATGTCTAAATGTTCCTATCGCACACTCACATTTCAATATGATAAATTGAATGAAATAATTTTGAGTAAACATCTGAATAGAAATTTCATGTTTATCTTAAGAATTTTAAGCTAATTGTGAAATCAATTTGATTGTGAAATTCTTCCACAAATATTGTAATTGATTCAATTTTCAGTAAATTTTCAGATTTTTGTGTGATTGATATGTGTGGACATTTTCGTAAATTTTTTTAGTCAACACTCTAAACTTGGCAATAAACTCTAGTATTCATAAAAAAAATTGAGCAAAAATGTTCAAAAATAAAATTGAGGTGGAGTATGAGGGATTAGTTCAGCCTTATTGATTGAGAAAGTGCTCATTGCATTTGATCTCGAATTTTATAGTTTCGAGGTATTTTTGGAGATTATAGATGGCAGGTATTGAAGAGACAAGTCTCTAACCTCATATCACGTTAGACTCAAACAACAATTATGTTGTTACTACTCGAGATAAAGAGAGAGTTATGTTTGACCCAGTTGAAGATGTCAAGAAAAACACTGAACCCTAGCTTTAGAGAACTAGTCCGGACCAACATTCTATGGGGCCAGAAGTCCAATTATTGAATGGGTCTATCATTTTGTATTTAATTATCTAATCTCATTATTTGCCTATTTGTTTAACTTTATATGACGGGCTTGTTAATTTCGAAAAAGTGGGAGTAGTAGTTTTTGATTTTGATGTGTGGTGATAATGGAACATAATTACAGTATGTAGGATGCTTAATTTGTGCCAAGTTTCACAACTTCTTAGTTTGCTGGTGTATTACTTCATATTGATATGGTGTTGCTGCATATATGTTTAGTTTTTGTTTTGTCTACATACTATGGTATACATTGGTTGGTTGTATGAAGTTATGGGATTTATGAAGCTAGGGGTTTTCATGAGATGTAATATATATTTACCTTATTTGACAGGTTTGATTGGTTGAATAATTAAAAGACGGAAAGATTGTTTTAACAAATCAAAACTTTCCTTAATTTAAGAAAGAGATAAACGAGCATATGAGTCTAATTTTATAACACAATTTGTTGATTGTCAATTTGAATGGACAATTCTCACATCATTAGGGGGGGAGGAATTTAGAAGTTGGAAGTAATGTACAAAAACATCATTATCTAAATCCTCGCAAAAGATAAATCGAACGAGATAATATTTACAAGTTCGAAAGATAATTTATTTAGATGCATTTATTTACAAAAGAGATCAATAATATCTCTCACACACCAGATTTAAATTCTCCAACTCGAATGAACTTCTTGGATGATAATTAGATAATATTATATTTGATAAATTTATAGCATGCCTGAATCGTGACGATATTCGATTCAAATATAAAAATCTCCAAATGAAAATAGAACAATTAGCAAAAATTGTAGCATTAAGAGGCATGTACTCTTGATGAGTATTTAAACATAACATATTATAAATTTGGAAGAGGTTCAAGTACTTGAAATTATGAGTATTTAAACATAACAAACTATGTCGTTTTGCAAAAGAAGTCGAATCGAAAAAGAAAAAAGTTGTTGCAAATACTTTTCACACTATATGACGCATCATATAGTGATGAATTAAAATAAATGAGTTTAAATATATTGATCAATGTAATGATTGACCAAATAAAAGGGACGTAATCCTAAATTGAATTTACTAGAGAATCTGAAGTTTCTGGACCTTTGTTCAAAAAATCATTTTTCGTAGCAAAAACTCTGCATAAAAATCTATTTTCCATTTCATTCTAGAAGGAGTACAAAAACAATATTCGATTCATTTTTCTTGTGTTTTGGAATGCTACAAAATCAATGAGATAGTCGTTGTATCTTGAGAGTTGATTGCCATCATCCATAGTCACCATTGCATGACAAAATCGACTTAAGGACAAAGAGTTCAACTCTCGCCTCGACTTTGCATCCATTTCACTTGGCGTTATTTTGGCATTCTTTTTCTTTAGTGTTTATTACTCATTTTCATGCGGATACTATGTTCAATTTTTGGTAAGGTTGGTAAGTTTATTTTTGGCTTAAAGTTATCACTTAAATTCGTTATCTTATAAACAATCTTAAGTCAATTTCCGTTTGAGTGAAAACTTTATTCTTTACTTCTATTTTGTTAAACTGATTTAGCTTCGGTTTAACTTCTTCTACTCCTTCTCGAATTTTGATTTTTGGTTTATCTTCTATGGTTTATCTTCTATTTTGTGTAAAGAGAAATAAATATGGTTAACAATACCGATACCTCTTTGGAAGGAGTTTTACCTAACTTGGTTCATATCATTTTGATTCCTCTAGTTGCAGTTTCCCCTCTCACCATTTATACAAATTTCATTCTTCATGAAGAGAAATTGGAGAAGTACTGTAGGTATTGAGTTCAAGAGAAAGTATTGTTCACAACCCTAAGGCAAAATTCTTGAAGGAAAATGCTCCTTCCATGAAAGAAGGAGAAAATAATAAGGCATCATTGATAGCATTGGATGTTTGGAAACATTCAGACTTCTTATGCAAAAAGTACATACTCAATAGTTTGGACAACACATTATACAACGTGTATAGTTCTATGAAATTTGCAAAGGAACTATGGGAATCCTAGGAGAAGAAATACGAGACTAAAGAAGTCAGAACTAAGAAGTTCATTGTGAAAAAATTCTCAGACCATGAAATGGTAGATTAAAAAATGGTCATCGGTCAAGTACAAGAATTGCAGGTTATTCTCCATGACATTCACGCCAAGAGTATGTCTCTTAGTAAATCACTTTAAGTAACAGCAATTATCTAAAAACTTCCACCTGTGTGGAAGGATTTCAAGAACTGTCTCAAGCGTAAGCGCATATAGATAAATATTAAAGAGCACATTGTGCGGTTGAGAATGGAAGAAGATAAACATAATTCGGACAAACATGTTGGGAGTCATATACCACAAGTTAAGGTTAATGTGGTGGAATCAAATAACAAGAGCAAGAAAAGAAAGCATTCCGTCGAACCCTCCAAGAAGAATGTGCAAAAAGTTCAAGGGCAATTGATATAAAAATTGTGGAAAAGATGGACATCATTTAGTTGATTGTTGCAAACCTAAGAAGCAAGTTGAAGTGAATTTCATTAAATTTGATGCAATATCTGATGGTATATTAGATATAAATTTGTTTGTCATTTTTTCAGAATGCAATAATATTGGAAATCTCATAGAATGATGGGCGGATAAGGATGCTACCCGTCATGTTTGTGCCGACAAAGGCATGTTCTCATCCTACACCCCAACCTATGGTAAGAAGTTCTCCACAGAAAACTCTTCAAGTTAATAAGTGGAAGGACAAGGCAAAGTAATTTTGAAGATGACATTGGGTAATGAACTTAGCCTTAATAACGTTCATCATGTGCCGAATGTACGCAAGAACTTAATGTCGGGATCTTTGCCAAACAAAAATGGTTTTAAATTAGTCTTTTTCTATGATAAGTTTATACTTAACAATGATAATTTGTATGGAGGAAAATGCTAGGTAAAAGATGGACTATTCAAAATGAATGTCCTTACCATGGAATCGAATGATTCAAGAAATGAAATATATTCTTCTACTTATATTCATGAGTTATCTAATTTATGACATCATAGATTAGGACATGTAAACTTTAGTACCAAGTATGCACTTTAATACCAATGAAAAATACGAAATTTGTATAGAGGCTAAGTTAGCGAAAGCGCTGTCTCATTCGGATGAATGAAGCAGAACACCTTGGAACTTATTCACATTGATATGTGTGATTTAAAGTATGTCCAAACAAAATGTGGTAAAACATATTTCGTCACGTTCATAGTTGATTGTACTAGATGTTGTTATGTATATTTGTTAAAAAGTAAAGATGAAACTTTGGAAGTACTTAAGAACTATAAAACTTAAGTTGAAAATCAATTTGGAAAGGAACAAAGGCAATTCGTAGTGATCGAGGTGGAGAATATGTCGCACAGTTTGAAGAATTTTATTCAGAATCTGAAATTATTCATCAAACTACAGCACCGTACTCACCTCAATCTGACGGTGTTGCAAAACATAAAAATTGAGCACTTAAGGAAATGATGAATGCAGTGTTGACTTATCTCAAAAATTATGGGGAAAACTATACTTTCGGTAAATCATATCCTTAATAAAATACCACACAAGAGTAAGGTTAAATTACCTTATGAGTTATGGAAATGTCGAAAACCTTCCTACAAATATCTTAAAGTTTGTAGGTGTTTAGCAAAGGTACACATACCTAAACCTAAACATGCAAAGATTGGACTTAAAACAATATATTCTGTCTTTATCAAATATGAAAACAATACTAGTGCATATCGATTTTTGGTTCATAAATCTAAAATACTTGAAGTACATGTAAGTACTATCATTGAATCAAGAAATGTTGTTTTCTTTGAGGATGTCTTTACATGTAAAGAGAAAGAAGTAAGCTTACACAAAAGAATTTATGATACTGCAAATAAAACTATCAAGAAGATAATGATCATCAAGTAGATGAAGAATCAAGGCATAGTAAAAACCAAAAGATTCATAAGACCTTTGGTCCATATTTTCTAACATATCTACTAGAAAATGATCCAAGAACATTTAACGAAGCAATGTCCACTCCTAAAGTTCATTTTTTTGAAAGAAGTGGTAATAATGAAATTTAATCAATCATGAACTTCGGAATTGGTTGAACTTCCTCTAGGAAACAAAGCTTTAAGCTGCAAGTGGATTTTCACACATACACTGAAGTCAGATGGATCAATAGACAAGTATATTGCTAGACTAGTAGTCAAAGGGTATAAGTAAAAAGAATTATTAGATTTCTTCGATACCTATTCATATGTTACAAGGATCACATTTGTGCGTGAAATACATCATATGAATGTTAAGACTGTATTTCTAAATAGTGAATTAGAAGAAGAAATATATATGGAACAACTGAAGTTTTGTTGCTCCGAGAAATAAGAAGAAGGTGTGTAAGCTTGTAAAATCGTTTAATGGATTAAAACAAGCACCAAATCAATGACATGAAAAATTTGACAAAACTATATTGTCAAATGATTTCAAAATTAATGGATGTAATAAATGTGTTGACATCAAAACCACACCTAACGAATACGTGATCGTCTGTCTGTATGTTGATGATATGCTAATTATGAGAAATAATTCGAACATTATTACCTCGACAGAGAAAATATTTATATAACATTTTGACATGAAATATATGGGAGTTGCTGACGTAATATTATGGATTAAAATCTCTAAGACACTTGATGGTTTGTCATTATCTCAATCACATTATATTGAGCCTATTCTTGAGAAGTTTAAGGCGTATGACGATAAACCAGTTAAAACACCAGTGGATTTAAGTTTATACTTAGCCAAAAATACTAATGTTCCCGTATATCAATTATAATATTCATGATTTTTAAGCAGCTTGATGTATATTACTAACTGCTTGCATCTTGACATAGCATATGCAGTCAACAAGTTGACTAGATTTACAAGTATTCGAAGTAATGACCATTGGAAGGCTTTAACTCGAGTCTTAAGTACTTAAGACACACAGTTAGTTATAGATTACACTACTCAAAATATCCTATAGCATTAGAAGGATATATCGATACAAATTGGATAGCTGACACAAAGGATTCAACGTCTATAAGTGGCTATGTGTTTACTGGAGGCGGAGCTATGTCCTGAAAATCATCTAAGCAAACTGTATAGCTCGATCCACGATGGAATCTAAGTTATTGCCTTAGATAAGATCAGAAAAGAAGTGGAATGACTTCGTAATTTTCTCGAAGATATGGAAATAATTGGTACCTACGATTAATATACATTGTGATAATCAATTGACAATTGTAAGGGCACGATATAATATGTATAATGGTAAATCTATACATATTCGTCGAAAATATAATACCATTAAACAGTTGATATCGAATTGTATAATCTGGATTAACTATATTCAAAGTCTATAAGTGAGTATGTGTTTACCATTGGAGGTAGAGCCGTGTTCTGAAAATCATCTAACCAAACTTGTATATCTCGATCCACGAAGGAATCTGACTTTATTACCTTAGATAAAATCGAAAAGAAGCAGAATGACTTCCTAATTTTCTCGAAGATATTCTATGTTGGGAAAAATTGGTACCTACAAGTAATATATGTTGTGTTAATCAATCGACAACTATAATGGCGTAAAATAGTATGTATAATGGTAAATCTCGACATATTGGTCGGAGACATAATACCATTAAACAATTGATATCGAATAGTATAATCTCGATTAACTATATTAAATCAAAGAAAAACATAGTGTGTCATTTGATGAATGGACTAACAAGAGATCAAGTATATCATCTTCATAGGGGAATGAACCTAAAATTTATTGAATGGAATCACCATAGCGGAAACCCAAAATTGTAGATTAGATATTCTAAGATCTTGGTTCAATGAGACAATTATGAAAGATTCAACATAAAGCACTTACTCCCATTCCTACAAACCTAAAGTGCTAAAATAAAAGGTGTTCAGGGATAAGTGTATACTTTTAATGATTCATATATCTTAAAAGTAGATAAGAGATGTATGATACAATATTATAGGAGATTACCTATGTAAGTGTGAAGTAGGACAGTTTCTATGAGAATTTGAGGCTTAAATTCTCTTAAAACATTTATGAAACCAAGAGTTGTTCAGGGTCAAAATTAACACAACCATGAGAATCGAAGTGGTTATATGAATTATGGTGTTGGTACAGTTGTTTTGATTTACACGAATGACTAAATGGTTCAAGACTTCGCATTCACCAATTAGCTTAATAAATTCAATTGTATTCAACTTAGGAAAGTTAAAAATCACAAACTACCTATCTTGATGTTATAACGTATCGTATGTCCTCCTTTGCTAGAGTCTACATATCATTTACATAATGCATTGCATATTGTGGAATTTCATTCATGTGAGGAATTGTAGGAATTGGTTAAGTATTAAATTATGGAAAATTAACTTTCGTATCCATTTCGATCAAATATTCAAACTTGATATGATAGTCAAATTATAAAAATAAATAGTCTAACTTGTTCTACTCGTCGAGTAGATCGTTGTAGTATATTTGGAATATTAAAACCAATTCGAGATGAATAAGAAATTACGGTCCAAAGTTTAAGGAAAATAGAGGAAACTAGCCAAGTATATCTCTACCCCTTGACTATCGCTCGAGCGATGAGTCTGTCGCTCGAGCGACATGCTAGCAATAGGCGAGCGATAGAGTCTTTCTTTCTAACGCTTGAGCGTTGCAAGAGTAGCAGGTGAGAGATAACAAAAGCTGCGACTCTTGGCAAATGTTGCTGAGTTTTGTCGCGTGTCTCTTCACTCACAACCTCTCATCCTCTATAAATAAGACTCTTGGGACATCAATTACTTCACCCAATGATATGCAATCATAGCATAACATTAAATTAATCTTTTACTAGCCAAAACTCTATATCAAAATCAGTTTTCCATTTCATTCTAGAAGGAGTACAAAAACAAATATCGGTTTCTTGTTCTTGTATTTTGGAGTGCTACAAATACGAGGAGTTAATCATTGTATCTTGAAAGTTGACTGCTATCATCTGTAGGTACCATTGCAAGGCAAAATCGAGTTAAGGACAAAGAGTTCAACTCTTGCCTTGACTTTGCATCCATTTCACTTGGCGTTATTTTGACATTCTTTTTCTTTGGTATTTATTACTCTTTTCCTTGCCTTTACTCTGTTCGATTTTTGGTAAGGTTGGTAAGTTTGATTTTTGGTTTAATGTCATCATTCAAATCCATTATCCTATCAACAAAATATTCTTGAACAAATGGATTTTATTTTTCTCATCTAAAAAAAAATGACCTAACCGACTTTTGGAACATGCAACTTAAGTTTGTAGACTAACAAATTGGCCAATGATTTAGCTGTTGGGAGGGGCCCAAAATACAAAAATTTATTGTACCTTTCGAAGCTTCATCTATTCAAATTGTGACGGATGATGCTAACAATAACATGATGCATATCATAAAACTAATGCCAGACTAGTGATTTAGAAGGCCGGAGGCGAACTTCATAAATTAGGCCCCTCAAAATTATAGTATGCATGTAAAATTTTGAAGTGTATTATGGAACCAATTATTAACTTGCTAACTTAAAACTTTCCACTGTCACGACTCACAATCCTGAACAAACATGCATCTGTCAATTACATAAATATTATGTACACATATTTACAAAAGATATGCATAGTACTTGATGATTAAAATTAAAAGGCACAAGAAAATTGAATAAAGAAAATGAACATGGACATAAAGAAACATTAGTAGACATTCTTCATTCTATAAATAAGAAGCCAATATTGTTGTCCATGTGACCAAAATTTTATATTGCAAGCCTCTAAAAAATTCTCGCAATGATGAAATTTCACCACATTTTCCATACATGTCTATGACTGCGCTACGAATAAACATATGAAGCTCAACACCAGTTTTAAGTAAGTATTGTACTGTAAGTTTGTTGGCCCAAAGTCAAATCACCAAGGCAAGCGCAAAGTCCAAAATATTAACATAAGTAATACTATCACACTCCATATTCTACTACCAAACCTCAAATGTTTCCCCCATATATCCATGATCTAACAGCACATTTAAAAACATAATTGTACGTACATAAATCTGATTTAGGTGCCCAATACAAAACCTGCATAGCCCCTTTCACATCCGAGCACATTGAATACATGGATACAAGCACATTCGTAACATACTAACGGAAAATCAATCCAAATTTCAACGCATAACCATGACACTGTTGTCCCTCACTAGCATCACACAATGAGAACGACACAAAACAACCGTAACCAATATGTACTTATTCGGGCACAACTTGCCACTTTTACCATATTCGTGTACAACCTAATAATTTCACAAGCTAACCCATGATGCAAATACCCAGCCATCAATCCATTTGCGCATTCTATCAAACAATTGGCGAACAATTGAAATTTCACCGCACTTTAAGTACAGATTGATGAAAGAATTTCTCTCAATTACTTAACCACATGAATCTTTTTTGTATGTGGGTTTCGAGTTCTCTCTCTCTCGATCTGATTTTTCCATTTTAAAAAATAAAAATAAATTGGGCTTGAGTCTGAGGCCTCATTGGCCTTTGCCTAAAACTTGGCCTTCATAAAACCGTGAAGTAATTAGATTTACATTTGCATAGGAAAGTTATGTCCAATGACCTAAAATTATGATGATAATTGTCCACATATTATCCATTATTTGAGGGCTCATTCATTGTTTCAGGCACTCTTCACTTTTTTTTTTTTCTTTTTTCAAGAGCAATGCGTGTGATTATTTTGACCTCTTTAGAAACTACACTAACTACATGGCCTACCATTTGGCAACGATTGTTGGAATCTCACTTAATAGAAAAACCAATTATTTTTTTATAGTCACTCTCAAACCCAAGTAAAAGAGAAAAGTAGCGATAAGGTCGTAATCATCGTAAAACATATGCTCATCCCATTTTCAGTTAGCTAATTATTTTCATAATTTTCATACACGTCAACAAATCCATGCACCGTTTATGCAACTTTCGAGAAATGCATATTAGGTATTAGCTTAACAGCTCAAAAAAAATTAAATCCTTTTATTTATATTGTCTTATTTATTTAGTACCAATCATAGTTGACTGTGCGTTACACGTTATTCTGAAATGCTTTATAGATACCATAAAAATAATATTGTAAGATGTGAGAATATAAAAAAAATAATAAATACAAATTGTTTATATGGAATGTACTTTTGATTCAAATAAAAGAAAAATCAGTTCGTGAAAACGATTTAATAATTGAGGAAGTTAATTAGAATAGCCCATCCATTCACCCTTTCGATCTAAATTGAAGATCCAACGAGTGGCATCATTTCTCCATATTCCCTTAATATGTATTGAATATGTCAATTGAAATTATTTACAATTATAGATACACATTATATCCCCCATTTACCTTTTCTATTTCTTAACATTCATTGAATACATCAATTGGAAGAAAACTCTAAAAATATTCTTCTATTCCAAAAATATTTAATAAATTTAATTTACTATCCAATCAAGTGAAATGAATTGTCAAATTTGCATTGATCATAACTAAATAATTGACAAAATAATTCACTATAGTATTGTTCAAATGACTAAATAAAGAGTAATGCTATGTAGTCCCACTGGGGCTACAACCCTAGTTTAGGTGGCTTTAAACGATAGACTAAATGAAAGGTGAAATTAAATGACTTATTTAATTTTACCTATCATTTAATGTCACATTAACGCTACTTAAACTAGAGTTGTAACCCCAGTGGAACTAAATGACATTACTCTTAAATAAATCAATACATATTGAAGAACGAAAATGTGATGAATATATCAAATATGGTTAAATAAATTAAATACATATTGAAAAACAAAAAGTAAGGTAATGATTGTATCAAATGTACATTCATCGTAACTAAATAGCAAAATAATTAATGATAATATTGTTCAAATAGTTCAAATAATTAATAAATTAAAAAACATAATAAAATTTGAAAATTAGGGTATTATTGAAATGATTAAATACATATTGAAAAATGAAAAGTATGGTATTATTAAAATAATTGAATTATAGTAAGGATATAATTGTTCAAAAAATGATTATCTCAAGTGATATTTAATATATTATATATATAGATTATCTACGAAACTTGTTCTTAGATGTTTTCATTACTGGCTTCTCTTAGGCATATCCCCTTCGATGATAGATCAATATTGTGTTTATAGCCCCAAGAATTAGTTCAAAACTCGTGCCCTAATTACTTTTCAAGTAGATGATGAATCAAAATATGAAAAAAAATCATCCTTGTCGAATAAATGCATGTGATCGCACAAGGTAATTAATTGTGATTGCAACATTTTAACTTTGGATTCACTGGTGCAAATTTCTTGCTCCTTGCGATCACAGTTGCAAGGTACAATGGAATTTCCTCGTCTTTAATTTTGTCCCTAGCTTCTTCCTTTAATTCAACCCGATTCCTTATTTGCATCTGGTGTCCTTCATCTTTTAAGCATTTCATTTTGATCCTCATCATCTACAATTGTCTATGGTTGACCCGTGCAATTAAGTCTCCGAACTTTCCAAATGTTAAATTTAACTCCCAAACTCGTGATTTTTTACGATTTGCTGGATTAATGCTTCTTATTGATCATTTGCAATCATTTGATTTTTAATCACTTTGAATCAAATTCTTATTTTCTCCAGTAGTTAATATAATTAAACTAAAATAATTACAAATTCATTCAATTATAAATAATGTGCCGAGTATAAAAGCATGGATAAGCGTTTGTATCAAAATGCTCCTAAAGCACGGAAGTTGAAAATATTATGTATTTGATACCAAAATACAAATTCGGGGTGATGATGACCATTCAAGTTGACTTAAATTTATAGGTTTCGTTAGAAGCCTTTTATTGAATAATATTATTTGTATTGACCCAAGATTGCAATTGGTAGTCCAAGGAACCAAGACGGATCGAGAATCTTGCTATTAGAAATTAGGGTCGATTAGGGGCTCGACCTACTTATCATTTTGCCTAGTTGTCACTTACCTTATTTTTAACTATATATGGGTTTTGATCTTTTAGAGATTACAGACATACACATGGTCCCTACTTCGCGAGAGAGTGGCTACCGTGGTCTTCTCCTACTATTTCTATCTTCTTCTTCATGACCTGCCTCTCCTCCCTTTTGTCGCTGAAAGACTCGGGCACTACAACGACCTCCAACGCCTTGTTGTGGTACAATTCTTTCACTGGCTTCTGCTTATTTTGAGGTTTCTCTCTACCCATTTCTTGGTGTGTTCCTTTGGCCAATTCCTTTGTAGTTTGAGTGAGATTCTTGGTCCAATCAAGTGTTGAATTACCTTGTGATATTAGGTTATTGAATTTGTTAGAATTAGGAAGTGACTTGAATTCCATTTGGAATGCTATTTGAGAATCATCTTCGAAGTCTATTTGGCAATTCTAGTTGAAATTCATTGGGGAGTTCAATTGGGATTTTGGAATTTATGTTGGACTTGAAGAGGTTAAAATATGGATTAACAAGAAATTTTTGGCACTTTTTCGCCAGTTGGCAGCTAGCCTTCAGCTTGACCGGCGCCTAGATCCTAAATGGTGCTCGAGCTATGTATGGTCCATGCCCATGTCACGCTTTTGATCCATTTTCATCATATTTTTCCATCTACAACTCTATTTCTAAGGTTTGCAATGTTTCCTATAAATAGTTAGCTCTTCGTTGTGATTTAAACAAGTACGACAAATTTGAAAACACAAAATCTTTATATTCTTTCTCCATACTTTAACAAATTCTCATTTCTTTTGCCAATTATCTTTTGTACTTCGGCATTTATGATATTTGCTTTATATTGTACCATATATTCACTTCATATTAAAACAAATTGGTATCAAAGTGATGTTTGATCGAGTCAATAGCTTAGCTCGTGGCAACCATGAAGTATGATGTTCCGCTTTTGGATTGCATCACAAGATTTTCATTGTAGAAGGTAGGATGTGAGCAGTGCTCACTAAGATGATTTGGATGATACATTGTTGGGATTTGACAAGATGTCGACAACTTGGATGTCGAATGACAAATAATGTAGAGATTGAAAGGCCCTATCACATATTCATCTTCATCTTTCAAATAATATTCTTCACGAAGTTTTGAAAGAGAAGATTGTCGATATATTATGGTTGAAATTGGAGCAAATATGCATGGCGAATAGTCTAACTAGCAAATTGTATTTGATGCAGCATCTATATTCTCATCGTGTTACAAAATCACCTACCTATATTTAAGAAAATCGTCCCTAATTTGAAAACCTTGGAAGTCAAAAATGATGAAGAGGATTTATGTTTGATTTTGTTGTGTTCCTTGTCCATTTCATGTATGTATGTTAGAGACACGTTCTTATATAATCATGATATTCTCACCATTGAAGAAATATGCGATGCTCTATTTTTAAAAGAAAAGATGAAGCATCTTGTTGGATCTGAGGTTCATATAAATAATCTTGTTGTTGATGGTAGTTATGTGGGGATAAATTAAGATCTAACTTCAGTAATAAAATTTGTAACTATTTCAAGAAGAAGGGACACATGATAAATGATTGATTTAAGTTGTAGAATAAAGAAAAAAATTGGTTGCAGCTAATCAGAAGTGAAAACAACCAGATACTTCAAGTGAAGCCATTATTGTTGAAAATTATCACGATGATGGAGAACTTTTAATTATTTTTTACAGCGACTCCAAACCTAACGAGGATTAGATTCCAAACTAGACGAGAATTGAATTCTTGATACAACTTGCACTTTTCATATCCCAATCGAGATTTATTTTCTATATATGAAACAGTTTCGAAAGGTATTGTGGTAATATGTAATAATACACCTTGTAGGATAGTGGCATTGGAAGGGCTGAAATTAAGATATTTAATGGGATTGTTAAAACACTTGATGCTGTGAAACTTAGTTTAGATTTGAAGGGAAATATTATTTCTTTGAGTACTCTTAACTTAAAAGAGTACAAATATATCGGTGAAAGTGGAGTTCCGAAGGTTATTAAAGGTGCCCATATTGTGATGAAGGGATAGAGAATCTTTGTAGATCAATCAACAAAATTTAGGCACTCAAGTAGATTTTGAGTTTAGTTTAGTACTGCCACACAAGTTTGGGGTCTACATTGAAGAATATATTTCAGACAAGTTTAGAAGTTGATTACAAGAGACAGACCTAGAAGAAATATTAGGCATCCATATAGGCACGAGGATGCTGATTCAGTTGCTTTTACTTTGAATGTGGTTGAAGGTATTGATTATCTTCGAGTGAAGTACATTAGTTGTGTTGATTCTGTTATAAGGCTTATTTTTGCCATATTTGGTGATTATTAAATTATATGTGATTTTTCATTGTTCGTGAGGATAGTGCGAGTAATTTTGGTGTCTGGGGTAATCATGTTGATCAATGCTTGGAATTTAGTTAATACTCAGTTATTGAGTTTGTTCTAATTGAGTTTTGTGGTAAAGGTGGAGAGTTTTTCTAGTTGAAAATTTGATGGAGAATTTTGTTTGGTGTTTTTGTTAAAGGGTTAAATCTTATTTCTTGCAATAGAATTTGTCTTCAAGTAAAGAATTTTTAAAGTTTTGTTCATATAGTGGAATTCTTGTCAATGTGAAGTTTGTTAAAATTACGTTGTGACATGAATTCTATTTCTAATGCTGTTTCGGAATCTTATTCGAAGTCTATTTGGAATTTTTAGTTGAAATTCAATTTGGGAGTTTTCGACTATCATTTCACTCATTCATGTTAGTTTAGAGAATCACAACCAACATCCACTGATCTTTCTTTAGTTATTTTATTTACTTGTTCTTCCAAATTTAATAATCTACAATCTTATAATGTGATATTTAATAGAGTTATATTTGCATCACATTTTCTTGTAAAACAGCACCATGTTCTAATTGCATGAAATGTTCATAACATTTGGTCATTGTCGCACTTATGTCCCAAATTATTTTTATTGTATCCTTGAATTTTTCATTACTTAGTACATAATGTTTCTGAAAATGATTTTTGTTAAAAAATTAGTTAAGAGAGAATAAAAAGATTTATTTACCCTCGTGTATTTATTGAGCAAAGAAAAACAATCAAATTTATGATTAAGTACTTGTCCATTGTTTTAAAGCACAATAACAA
Organism: Fraxinus cuspidata; assembly: GCA_903798385.1. NCBI lineage: Eukaryota > Viridiplantae > Streptophyta > Magnoliopsida > Lamiales > Oleaceae > Fraxinus > Fraxinus cuspidata. The sequence goes on from CAIGRP010041431.1 coordinate 28,289, forward strand.
ATTTTTTGATGAAAACTGTCATTAAAGACAAGATTTGTTAATTGATGAAATGTTAATGATAAGAATGTCATGAAAAAAATTAAGAACATTAATTTAAGAATGAATAAGTCAATCCCCGGTTATTATGTTAATTAATGTGTAGCCTCTCAAATTTATTCTTTACATATAAAAAGATGGTGGTAGTAGACGATTTTAATTATTTTCGTTTGGAAGATAATTAATATTTAAAATACAACAACAATAATAATAACAGTAACAATAATAATAATAATAATAATAATAATAATAATAATAATAATAATAATAATAATATAATTCCACCTATTCATTGTAAAGGCATGCATGACAAATCAATCCACGCGCACAACCTAGACCCAGTTCCAAACATACTTTTTACAACTAATTTCTATAAAAAAGTTGATATCATATTTTATCCTAGTTTTGTGTCCAAACATGTCATACTCTTGAATTTCATGTCCGATTTTCATTCCTTTGATTGAGGGAATTATTTTCTTTTTTCAAGAGCTTTGAATGTAATATTTTGACCTCTAGATAAACTATATTAAATGGAACACAAGGTAAATTCATGACCTATCATTTGGCAACTCCTAGGGCCTACTTGGGAGTTTTTTTTTCATCGATTTTGAATGATATCGTTTATGAGGGTTTTAAAAAAATCGATATTTACTAATTTTTTTGGACAACGATTTTAGATTTACTTATTAAGTTAATTAGGAGATTTTAGTTGGAATTCTATTCAATTTTTCTTAGCAGTTGAAGAAAAAATAATTTAGAGCTTGACTTTTTTAATTTCTTGAACTATTGATAGTCACTTCCAAGATTTTCTCCCTACAAACAATATATTTACATACTTGGCGTGTGTCAACTGGTTTTGTAATTTCAACATATACTTCAAAAATTATTGACCTTTTTTA